>BQNB010004527.1:0-107306 GCA_026074375.1 Tanacetum coccineum | reverse complement strand
TTGAAAACACATGTATACTGATTACATTTTGGGAGTGTAGCTCACATGGTAGAGCGCTCGCATTACATGCGAGAGGCACGAGGTTCGATTCCCTGCACTTCCGTATTATTAAATTCATGTGGCCATTGGGGAACAATAGTCACACAAAATACATATTTACTTGAGTTTACAAAGCAAATGGTCACACTTATTAACGCTTTTGGCCACTTTTTGGTTACTTGTATGTGACTAAATCCCCACAAAAAACATGCGTTGTGTGACTAAATTATAACAAAGGCCACACAAACATAAAGATCATGTGGCCACACAAAATACACATTTCTTCAATTTAAACACCATATGGTCACACTTATTAACACTTTTGGTCACTTTATGCATAGTTGTATGTGACTAAATACCCAAAACAAACATGCTTTGTGTGGCTAAATATTACAAAAGGTCACACAAACATAAAATTCATGTGGCCATTGGATGAACAATAGTCACACAAAATACACATTTCTTCACTTTAAACACCATATGGTTACACATATTAACACTTTTGGCCACTCTATGTTTAATTGTATGTGACTAAATATACAAAAAAAATGCTTTGTTGGTTGTCCATTGTTTACGGTCACTAAATTGTACCTATTTAGTCCCACAAAAAATGTAGATACGGACACTAAAGATTCCTTATGTGTGACTAACTCAAATGCATGACCGTAGGTGACCTACGGCCGCGGGACATTTTGTCACACATGAAACTTTTTGCGTGTGTGACTATATGTATATAGTCACACATTTTTGGTGTGACCAATGCCACTTTTTGTACTAGTAGATCCAATCATTGATCTATATAAGTGAACATCCACATTGTCAGCTTCTTCATCCTTGACCAATGCCTTGTTAGGCTCCATATGAGTGCTTGTTGTCTTCACAGTGATAAAATCAAACTTTTTTAGAATATCAGCCACATACTTGTCTTGGCTGATGAAGATTCCATCCTCCTTTTGTTGTACTTGCAATTCTAAGAAGAAAGTGAGCTCCCCTATAGAACTCATCTGGAATCTTTTGTGTATCATCTGCTCAAATTTAACACATAAAGACTTTTTTGTAGACCCAAAGATGATATCATCAACATACACCTGTACTAATAGGATATCACCTTTGTCCTTCTTCATGAACAAAGTCTTATCTATAGTACATCTTCTAAATCAATTTTCTAATAAGTAGGCAGACAAGGTCTTATACCAGGCTCTAGTAGCTTGATGTAGACCATATAAAGTTTTTTCTACCTTATAAACCTTATCAGGGAACTGTGGATCTTTAAAACCAGGAGGTTGGCACACATAAACCTCCTCTTCAATAGTACCATATAAAAAGGCACTCTTTACATCCATCTGGTACACAATAAACCCCATAAATGATGCATAGGCCAAAAATAACCTGATTACTTCTATCATGGCAACAAAAGCAAAAACCTCATCATAATCAATTCTTTCTTCTTGGGTATAACCTTGTGCCACCAGTCTTTCCTTGTTTCTAACTATAATTCCTCTCTCATCTTTCTTGTTTCTATACACCCACTTAATTCCAATAGCCCTCTTACCTTTAGGAAGATCCACTGGAGTCTAAACCTTTAAAGTTTAAAATGCAAAAGCTCCTCTTGCATTGTTTTTATCTAGCTTGGGTCTATCAAAGCTTGAATCACCTTCTTGGGTTCTATTTATAAGAGAAAACAGGCAAATAGGCAGTTTTGATAATCTTTGTGATTTGTTCTCTTCTACTTTTTGATGTAACTGACCATAGCATATTCTTTAGAAATCTTAGTCATCCTCCTTGTTTTAGTAGCTGAATTTATGTCTCAAATGATCTGGTCTATAGGATGATCCTTATGAATTCTGGTTGTAAGAATAGGACTGACATTCATGGTGGTTTCCAAGTTGTTAAGGTCAGCCTCTGCACCCACTTCTCTATCATCATATGTGTCATCAAATATGCCAGTGTTTTCCACCGATTGCATACTTGAATCATTAGGAATAGGACTAGCAGTAGTAATATTTAGACTACCAGTATTAATATTTTCACTGGCAGTATTAATACTTAGCCCAGCAATACTAACAGATTGACTAGCAGTACTATCTCTGTTAGTGCTGTTAGCATAACCTTCTTTCTGTTGAACAATCAAACTATATAATTCAGCTTTAAAATCTTGCACATGCTGATCATCTTCTTTATTTGAAGCTCCTCCTTCCTTTTCTTGACTATTTCTTTGACTTACATCATCATCTCCTTTGTCTGGTACCTCATCAGCATCCTTATCATTTGTGCTCTGAGTACTTGAAGAGAGTGGAGAAATAGAAAGCATGAGTGGTAGCAGTATGTATTCATTATTAGATGCTTTCTCCTCTCTAGTTTGCCCTGCATTAACATTTGTCTCTATACATGCATCACCATTAGTTTGATTTTCTGCAATAACTAGCTTATAATTCATAGATTTTGTCAGTGAATCAATATCAAAGAGCTATTCTGGACTACTCTTTGCAACATTGTTTTTGTTTTCAAGAAAATTTATGTGCGGGTTCTCCTCTACCTTCCTAGTTCTAGAGTAAAATACCCTAAAAGCCTTGCTATTTATAGAGTATCCAACTAAGAACCCCTCATCAGCCTTCCCATCAAATTTGCCTAAGGGATTTAAGGTATTAAAAATAGTTATAGGACACCCAAAAGATCTCACAAAGCTTATACTAGGTGGTCTACCAAGTAATAGTTCATAAGGTGTCTTGTTGTGAGGCTTAGTTACTAGAACCCTATTCTGAACATAACAAGCAGTATTAACTGCTTCAGCCCAAAATGTAGTAGGTAATAATGAATCTACTAGCATAGTCCTAGCTGCCTCTATTAGTGTCAAATTCTTTCTTTCAGCAACTCTATTTTGTTGTGGAGTTCTGGCAACACTAAACTCCTTTTTAATCCCTTTCATCCCATAGAACTGATTCATGTCATTATTCTTAAACTCAGTTCCATTGTCACATCTGATGATTTTAACCTTATGATTTATTTGATTTTCTATGCCAGTTATAAAAGTTTTAAGGATCCCACTACTCTCATCCTTAGTGGCCAAAAAGAAAACTCAACTAAATCTACTATAGTCATCAGTGGCAACAAGGCAATATATCTTATGATTGATACTCCTTACAAATGTTGGCCTAAATAAGTCCATATGCAACAATTGTAAGGGATACCTGATAGAGCTTATAAGCTTGGTCTTACAAGAGGCTTTATGTTGCTTTCCTTTCTAACAAGCAACACAAAAATGGTCATTTTCAAAAAGCTTTGAAGGTAAGCCTCTAACAAGGTTTCCCCTCATAAGTTTGTTCATAGTTTTAAAGTTTATATGACTAAGCCTCCTATACCATAAATTAGACTCATCTATTGTAGCCTTTGTAAATAAACAATTCAAACTTCCTGAAGGAACAGCATTCTTTAGATCAAAATTGTACATGTTGTTCTATATGGGAACTTTAAGCAAGACTTGACTTTCATAAAGTAGCTTAAAGTCAAGAGATAGAACAAGATATTAAGTTCCTTTACAAAGTATACATCTTCAAAGTCTAATTTCCCAGTCCTAATTTTACCTTTTCTAGTAATTTTATCTCTTTTAGGACTTTTAGTAAATGCAACAAATCCTCTATCAATGTCTTGATTATCTGTTAGGTAGGACTTGTTCCCAGTCATATGCCTAGAGCATCCACTATCAAAAATCCCTTGATCCTGTAAAGCATATTATGGATTACCTTGCACTCAAAATAAGAGAATTAGTTTCTCTTGGGGACCTAAGCCATCACTAACTTGAGTCTGCCTTTAGGAACAACATAGTCAAATCTTTTAGACATGTATGATCCATTATCTTTGGAGATATGGTCAATTACTTTTCCTGTTGGTCTCCAAATCCAGCATGCTGAGGACTTAATAGCATTTTCCTCTTGTCCCTGAATAACACTAACTACTGCTTTTATCCCAGCAGTAGTTACATTGTTTACCTTAACAATATTAACTTTTTCTTTAAAATCATTGTTTTTAGGTGCTGTTCTTTGATAAATAGTCCTCCTAACTGATGAAGGTGACTTATGAAAAACATTTAAACTTGGTTTTGCACCATTCATAGTTGGTCTAGATGCAACAGTATTAACATATCTGGCAGTACTATTTGATACTACTCCTCTTGAGGAGCTTTGCTTAGCAGTATTAACTGGTATATTGCCAGACTTTATTAAGACTACAATTGGAATAAAATTTCTTTTAGGATGTGGGTGAGTCAATTTATTTTGGTGATTCACCCTCTAAGCATTGTTCCATACTGGTCTAACTTCCCTTTGACCAGTAACCCTTCCCATATTATTCAACATAGATTTTCCAACCATTTTATTCTTATAAAAGTTATAGTCCTTGATTAAATGGTTAAGACTTCCACATACAAAACAAGCTTTCTTATTGAACTCAAAACCATCCCCTAGTTTTTGAGTCATTATTCCATTTCAATTTCTTTTATCAACCCTAGGATACCGACTTTTCCTAAGGTGTTCTGCTTGCCTATATGTGTGTTGTTCAATAACAAATTTCCTAGTATGTTCATCTAATTTAACAAAATTGATTTTAGCATAACTAGGTTTGTTTTGTTCAATTGAAGGTCTAATCACACAATCATCATCCCTATCAGACTCACACTCTTCAATAATAGGAGCACTAGGCCTAACATCTTTAGGTTGTTCCAAATTATCCTTACTAGACTTAGATGCAATTGATTCATTCCTAGGCACACTAGTGATAGTTTCACTCACATTAGTCTTATAGACAGAATCATCTAATCCAGCAAAGGACAAGTCAGGTCTTGAGGGCATGTAGTTCCTAATGTAGGGAGGGGGAACTGCATGATATCCCATAAACTTCTTAAACCTATCATTTACTAGATTATTTTCCTCTTCAATCTCATTCACGCTACTATCAGATGCACTTTTAAACACTTTACTATTATTCTTATGAATATCATGCAGTTCATTCTCAGTCATTTGACAGTCAAAACTAATACCAGTCTTGTTATTAATACTTATTTGACTGTTTAATAGATCAGTTAGATTCTTAAATAATGTTTCAAACTTTTCTAATTTGAGTTTCAAATCATCTTTTTCTCTTAAAGCCTCTGCTAACTAATTTGTAAGCTTTGTTATAGAATTATCTCTTACCTTAACATCATATTTCAAAAATGCAATGTCTTCCTCATAAACAACTTCATTTTTTTGATGAACAACAATTCTAGCTCCTAATGATTCTAAGCCTAATTAATAACATATAATTTCTAGGCTAGATTTTTTAAGCTGTTCTTTCTGTTTATCAAAGTGTTCTTTTAAAGACACATAGGATTTTAAGCAATCTTTGGAGCAAGTGGATACCTCAGAGTGGAACTTGTATGAACTGGATGATACCTGAAGTCTATTGGTCATTATGAGCATAGTTTGTGGGTCTTCTTCAGCTGATAAAGCTCCAATCATAAACCACCTATCCCATCTTGAACAACCAACGCTTTTGAGAGGAGTAATTCTACTGGTACAATTTCTTCTTGGTCTTCTCCATTTCTAGTCCTCTAATTCCTTAGTTGGCCTAATTTCTCTAGCAAAGTGTCCCTCTCCTGTGTCAGTTGAGTTGTAACATTTAACCTTTGTCTTATCAAAGCCAACAGTTTCTTTGCCATTGAAGTTCAGATTCCTTCTTGTCTTCTTTAAGAATCTCTTTACTCTTATGGTAAGCATGGCCACTACCATTTAAGATCCATCTCATCAAGATCATCAGTATCAATCTGCTCCAGGTCTTTATTGTCCAACTGTTAACTATTAGATTGACTGACAAAAAAGGAAAACATGACATCATTAGCATAGGATGAGGAAGAAACTTGTCCTTGTGAGTTAGCAGTAGAAACTTCATAAGTAGTATTAACTGCTTTATTAGTGCTGCTAGTGTTTTCTGAAGATACAAAAGCCACATTTTGAGAGTTTGAGCTTGAGCTTGATTGGCTTTTAATCTCAGCTTCATACACCTTCAAGTTGCTGTATAAGTCATCCATGCTTATTGTGTCTAGATCAGATTCGTTTCTTATGATCAAGGCAATATTGTTTCAAGCTAATGGTAGACTTCTTAGTAACTTAAGATTTGCATCTTCCTGGGAGATTCCTTTGCCATGAATTTCCAATTGGCTGATGAGTTTCTAAAACCTATCATAGGTTTTATCTAGTCCTTCAAATCTTGATGTAGTAAAATTCTCATATTGCTGCTTTAGAATGGTTTTCTGCATTTTCTTTGATTCTTTGTTGTCTCCAAACCTGGTCTTGAGAGCTTCCCATAGGGTCTTTACATCCTTGATTCCATCAGACTTCAATAGGTGCTCATCAGGAATGGCTAACAACAACGTGCTTTTTGCTTTCAATTCAATCTTTCTTGCTAGCTTTTGTTCAGTAGTTTTGGAAGGAATGGGACCTTTAGTACTAGCTGATGCAATAGCAGGTGCATCACCATTCACAATAACCTCCCAAAGAGCATAATATGTGTGAGTAAGATATTGCTCCATTCTTATGCTCCATAGATCATAATCTCCAGTTTTGAGTATTGGAAGTTTTAGTGCAGACACTGTTTGGGTAGTTTCTGACTGTGATTCCATCTTCTCTTTGATTATGAGATCTTGTGTAGATATGGTGTTCTTCTTATTCAGAGTTTCTCAACAAGCTCTGATACCACTTGTTGATCCCAATGAACAGATCTTCTTAGCTTGTTAAAGCTTAGTTAACCTGAATAAATCCAATAATAACTATAAGAGAAACTATGATTGTGAATACTACAAGTTATGCGGAATCTAACTTGTAATACTAAGAAGAACAATGAATACTAAACTTTGAATATATTAATTGCTAATATTCTACCTAGGTTACATAATAACTAACTATGAGATATGAATTCTATGCATGTCTCTAACTATGTCGTAAGGTTCCTTTATACACTAAGGAAACCCTAATGGGCTTACAAAACGCGTACAATGATAATGCATATCTATTCCTAATTTAACTCATGCATATTATAATAGCAGTACTAACTATATAAGACTAACAACACTAACTATTAACTAACAATACTAACTATACTGGCAGTACTAACTAATATAAATAACAGTACTAATGACTTAGACTATTTTTACAAATCTTCATCAGCAGTACTAACCATCACTAGCAGTATCAAGTTGAACCAACAGTACTAACTTGTAAAAGTCCATAATTAACTCAAAATTCCCAACAGATTACTGGCCAAAATACAGTAGGTAGAAGTGAGTCTGCTAGCATAGTCCTAGCTGCCTCAATCAGAGTCATGTTCTTTCTCTCAGCAACTCCATTTTGTTGTGGAGTTCTGGCAACACTAAATTCCCTTTTTATCCCTTTTAATCCACATAATTCATTCATTTCCCTGTTTTTGAATTTTGTCCCATTATCACACCTGATTACTTTAACCTTATGGTTTAATTGGTTTTCTATTTCTGTTATAAATCTCTTAAGAATCCCACTAGTCTCATCCTTAGAGGCTAAGAAGAAAACCCAGCTAAACCTGCTAAAGTCATCAGTCACTACAAGGCAATATGTCTTATGGTTGATACTCCTAACAGATGTTGGACCAAACAAGTCCATATGCAACATTTGTAAGGGTTGGCTGATAGAGCTCATAAGTTTAGCCTTACAGGAAGCCTTGTGTTGCTTTCCCTTCTGACAAGCAACACAAGTATGGTCATTGTCAAAAATCTTTGAAGGAAGACCTCTTACAAGGTTTCCCTTCACAAGTTTATTCATTATTTTAAAATTCACATGACCCAGCCTCCTATGCCATAATTTAGACTCATCAATTGTGGCTTTTGCAAACAAACAAGTTAAATCTCTAGAAGGAACAACATTCTTTAAATCAAAGATGTACATATTGCTTTGCCTGGGAACTCTAAGCAGTACTTGGCTTTCATCAAGTAGCTTAAAATCAGGAGACAAAACAAGACATTCAGTTTTAGTGAAAAGAACATTGTTTTTCTTGTCACACATTTGTGAGACAGAGAAAAGATTAAACTTTAGTTCTTTGACAAAAAACACATCTTCAAAGTCTAACTTATCTGTTCTTATCTTTCCTTTTCCTGTTTTCTTACCACCGCTAGTACTTGCACCAAAAGCAACAAAACCTCCATCAATGTCTTGATAGTCAGTAAGGAAGTCTTTGTTCCCTGTCATGTGCATGGAACATCCATTGTCAAATATTCCTTTGTTCTTCAAAGCTTGTTGTGGATTTCCCTGCACAAAAGTAAGAGTCATTGTCTCTTGGGGACCCAAGCCACCACTAACTTAAGTCTGCCTTGTGGATCTATATAATTTATTCTTTTTGAGACCCATGATCCACTATTGTCTTTGGAGACATTGTTTAAATCAGTCATTTTAGGTCTTCCCTTAACAACACTAACTGCTGTTTGCCCAGCATTAACTTTTTCATTTGAAATCCCGGTATTTGGTGCTGTTGATTTATAAAAAGACCTTCTAATAGGTGAATGAGACTTATGAAAAGCATTTGTTTTTAATTTTGAAACATTCACTCTATTTGTATGGGTAGCAGTATTAACTGGTCTGAATGTACTAGTTGATGTTGTTGCTCTTAGAGAGCTTTGCTTGGCAGCACTAACTGGTACTCTTCCAAACCTTGTCAAGACTGCAGATGGAACAAATTTATTTTGATGATTTATTCTCTGAGCACTGTTCCAAACTGGTCTAATTTCCCTTTGACCAGTATTCTTTCCCATATATTTCCCAATAGCTCCCCCTCCATTTTAGCCATTCTCTTTTCATGAAAATCATAGTCTTTTATTAGATGGCTGTAACTGCCACAAACAAAACAAGCTTTCTTTGTAAACCCAAATCCTAACCCTAGTTTTTGAGTCATTTGTCCATTCCAATCTCTTCTATCTACCTTAGGATTTTGAGTGATTATCCTAGGTTTTTCAGCTTGTTTAGGTTTAACAGATTCATTCCTAGCATTAGTAAACTCAATCCTTTTAAAACTAGGTTTGTCTGTTGCTTGCAAATCATTAGAGTGAAAAAATGTCTCATCATCACTAACCCATTCTTCAATGATAACTCCACTAGGCCTAACAGATTTAACTCTAGGCATTTCTACACTAGTATTGCTAGTTTGAGAGGTACTTGTTTCAACTTGAGACACACTAGCACTGGTCTTATTTGCTGTAGGCCTATAAATATAATCATCCAATCCTGCAAAAGATAGGTTAGTTAGTGGAGGCATGTAGTTCCCAGTTAAAGGAAGAGGAACAGCATGATATCCATTATCCTTTTTGACCCTATCATTTGTTTGATTGTCATCTCCATCACTTGAACGACTATTAAAGACGCTATTAAACAATTCACTACCACTGTTTAAATTTTTTTTTTTTTTTTTTTTTTTTTTTTTTTTTTTTTTTAAATCGTTTTCATCAATTTATCTTCTATCCTAGACCAGTGTTATCTGTAAAACTTAATTGACTATTAATCAGTTTATTTAAGTTTTTAAAAGATGTTTCAAACTGTTCTAGTTTAGCTTTTAAATCATCTTTTTCTCTTAAGGTTTCATCTAACTGATTTTTAAGTCTAGTGATAGCATTACTTTTGTCTTTTACTTCAAATTCTAAGACTGCAATCTTTTCTTCATAGACAACTTCATTTTTCTGATGAACAACTAACTGTGCCTCTACAGATTCTAGGCCTAACTGATAAGCTATAATTTCTAGATTAGCCTTACTAAGAGTTTGTCGCTGTTCATCAAACTGTTTTTGAAGTTTTTCATATGTTTTCACATAGTTTTTAGAACAAGATTGTACCTCTGTGTCAGACCCTGAGGAGTTTGAAGTGTAGGCCATGAGAGCAAACTCAGTTGGTTCATCTTGAGCTATATAACTCCAGTCATATCCCAGTCCATCTTGGACAATCAAAGCATTATCCTGAATAACCAATGCATCAGAGGTCTCCACTGGTACAGTCCTTCTGGTGTTGTCCCTGCTCCTATACCCTGCATCTCTATTCATGTTCCCTTGATTTCTTGGTGCTCTACATTCCCTTACAAAATGGCCCCTTCTATGACAGTTAAAGCATTCAACCTTAGTTTTATCAAAACCTACAGGTTCTTTGCCATTAAAGATTAACTTTCTTCCAGTCTTCTTATAAAATCGCTTAACCCTCATAGAAAGCATGGCCACCTGCCATTTAAGGTCCATTTCTTCTAAATCATCATGATCAATCTGCTCTAGGTCTTCATCATCCAGTTGTGGACTATTTGACTGATTAGCAAAGAATGAGAACATTAGATCATCAGTATATGATGATGAAGAGGCTTGTCCCTGAGAATTATGGCCTGATGCAGTAGAAACACCATTAGCAGTATTAACTTCATTACTGCTGCTAGTGTCTTCTACAGAGAGAAAGGCCACATTCTGAGAGTTTGAAGATGATCTAGAGGAACCTTTGATATCAGCTTCAAACACTTTTAGGTTATTGTATAGATCATCAATATCCAAATCATCTATACCATCTTTGTTCCTCATAATCAAGGCTACATTGTTCCATGATGAAGGTAGAGGCTTTAAAAATTTCTGATTTTGATCTTTCATTAGGAACAGCGTTTACATGAACTTCAGAGGCTGATAAGTTTTGACACTCCCACATCACCACAAGTTGTCTCACATCTTCCATTTCCCATCTCACCCATCAATTTACATGTTATTCACACTCAAGCTCCACCTTAAAGTGACAACTAAACACAACACATACCACCTCTATCTCCAAGTAGAGAAAGCCTAGTTGATGACATTAATCAACTACAAGACCTATCAAACCTCTATGCATCTCTCTCAACAACAAAACAACATTCCCTCATCACCTTACTCTCCAAACCTACCACACACCCTCAACATTAACCAAGTTGAAACCCATGTTGGGTATTGCCCTTGTTGCATCTTCACCCAAAAACAATTCCTTACTTTAAGTGAGGATATCAATTGGATTGAATTCCTCCTCACTCGACCACATCCACCACCTAGAGTTCAAAGAGATTACCCTTCCACAACAGCCTCCGCTCTAAACTCTCCATCAATAACCAACTAATCTCGTAATATGCCTACAAATAATCGTCAAACCCTTTTGTGTCGCAAGCAAGTCAAAAATCCTTCTGTGGCTATTTAGGATTTTTTTATGTATTAATATGCTTCTAAAGAATATTTGTTTTTCTTTTTATGTATGCTTGTGTGTAGTTCACACACATTGTCCTAAATGAATGAAGTATCTTTTGCTTTGATGTTTGGTTGCACTTGTCATATTTTTCTTTCCTTCTTGCTACATGTTAGAAATATTTGTATTGTTCTAACTCGTTTTTGAAGCCAAGAAACCATAGCTCGATTCCTTGGTGCCCTCGAACGAGGGGGAGCACACATCAAGGGGGAGCATTTATTTGTCGATTTTACTAGCAACTCCAGACAGTCCTTTTTGATTCATACAAAACAAGGGAGAAATGACAATAAAACCACTAATACTTGTTTAAAAATAATTTTAACATTTAAAGAGTTTATAATTTTGTAATCATCAAAAGGATGAGATTGTTGAAAGAAATTAGGCTAAAAACATTATTAATATTTTTTCACATCTTTACGTTTCGATAATCACAAATATAAAATTCGTCAATGTGAAATTAAACGTAAACAAGTAATCAGTAGTAAATTTTCATTTCGAAAATTATATCACTTAAAGGTATGAATAAATAAATGCTTAATGCATTTTATAATCAAACAAAATTTTTATTTAACCTCACACTTTTATAAAATGTTGTAAACATTTTTATAAACATTACAAAACATTTTCTACAATTAAAAGAAATGTTTTATTCAAAATAAAAATTTTAAAATTCAAATTTTCAGACCTAAAACGGCTAGAAAGTTCTAGAAAATTTCCCCTACAGAAAAGGACAAACTAAGGAGCGCCTAGTCTAGGGCGACCCCCTTAAATACACCGGCGGCCCCCTTATTATTAAGGGGACCACCCACCTATTTAAGGGGACCGCCCATAGGTAGACGCTCTTCCATAATGTCCTATAAATACTAGACTTTTCCATACTATTTTCTTACCTTTTGCACTCATTCTTTCTGATAAAAAATAGCCCACACATCTCATTAAAATGCTTAATCATTTAATCATAAAGCTTTGTTTCCAAGTGATCCAAGCTCAATTCCTCAAGTGCAAGAGAAGAATACTTCCATCATCAAGTGAAGAAGTATTACACCTTTATGTGTTGTTGCAATCTTATTGCATCCATATCATAACTTGTAAATCATTTGTAAATCTTGTAAAGTTGTGTAGTTGTTAGATCTTGGTGATTGTTGTAAGTATAGTTGGATCTTGGTGATCTTTCCTAGTAGTGTTAGTTAGGTGTGATTATAGTAGTGGCTTGGTGAAGTAGCTGTGTGAATAAAACTAAGGTGTGAAGAAGTTGTGTATTCTGATCAAGGTCGTGAAGCAAAGTTTGTGGTAGTGATTTTATGAAGTTGAGGTAGATAGGTTCTAGCTAATATAGAACTCAATAATCTATGTTAAGTGTCAGAAATCAAGATACGCAAAGTTGTGTAAGGTTTTCCCTCCGCCATAAGGCAGCTAGTGACATAGTGAAGAAAATACTCAAGTTAGTTGCTTAAGGAGTGGAGTAGGGCGAAGAGGTGCTTCATTGCCGAACCACTATAAATCCTCGTGTTGTGGTTTGATTGTTCTTACTCTTATCTCTTGTGTTACATTATTTTATCATACTATCCTATTAATTGTTTAGATAAGTATATTGTTCATATTGAGCAAGTGGTGAATTCACATAAAGTCCAATCTAGAATTTTTATAAACACTTTAAAACCTTAAATTAAAAAGCGGTAAACTATTCAACCCCCTTCTAGTTTTCTACAATGCGTTTGATAAAACTCTTCTAGATGAAATTACTGAAGTTCAAACTGTTTTTAACCAAATGGAAGCTGCTGTTAATCAGTGTTCGGCGGACAAAAATGATTTTGAAATTAAAATCAAACAACTTCAAATTGATAATGATCAACTCTTGAACCAAATCATGTCTCAGGAAATTATGCATATGGCTGTGAATTTTATTGATATTGTGGATGTGAATATGTCATGTGTGGATGAATGCAATAAGTGTCTAGAACTTGAGACTAAGCTTCTCAAAAAGAAAATTTTCATTTAAAAAGATGTTTACGATAAACTTGTCAAAAGTTATTCAACATTAGAAAAGCATTGCATTTCTTTGGAATTAGCAACTTAACTTAATCAAGAAAATTTTCAAACGGACAAATTTTGTGAAAACCAAAATGCTCCTACATTTAATCAATTATTTGAAATAAATGAATTGAAAGCTCAGTCACAAGAAAAGGACACGGTCATAAGAAAGTTGAAGGATAGAATTAAATTTTTGTTGGAAAAAGAAGGTGTGGAAAATGTAAAGAAAGACATTGATGAGATTGAAACAATCAATATTGAGTTGGAGCATAGCGTGACAAAACTACTTTCTGAAAATGAAAATTTAAGAAAAGAACGAGAGCATTTGAAATCAATTTTCAAAGACCAATTTGACTCAATTAAACAGACACGTGTTCGATCAAAAGAACATAGTGTCTCTCTAATTGCTCAAATCAATGCAAAGTCTATTGAAAATTCGGATTTAGATGCTCAACTTCAAGAAAAGGTTTTTGCTATTGCAACATTGAAAAATGAATTAAGGAAACTTAAAGGAAAAAGTGTTGTCGATTCTGCTATTTCAAAACCTCTTGCTATCACTATTGCTCCAGGAATGTATAAGCTAGACATCGAACCAATTTCTCATAGACTTAAGAATAATAGGGATGCCCATGAGGATTATCTTAAAAAGACTATAGAATAGACTGACACTATACGTGGACTTGTAGAACACGCTAGAAAACAGAATCCTAGTGAACCTCTCTTAGACTCTGCCTGCCGTTTTGCAAAACATGTTCAGGAATTGGTAGTCCATGTCTCTAAAACATGCCCTAGTTCACAAAAACCTAGTGAGAAATTAGTTGCTATCACACCACTGAACAAGGACAAGAGAGTTAGATTTGCTGAACCGTCCAAATCTTCAAGTAACACAAAGAAACAGATTGATTCCCATATAACCCAAGACTCTAACAAACCTTTGTTGCATTCTATAGGAGTAAACTATTCTACTAGTGCTAGCGGATCAAAGCCTTCAGGCAATATAAAAAACAATAGGATCTCACAACCATCAAGTAGCAACAAAACCAATAAAGTAGAAGACCAATCTAGGAGCATTAAGTCTAGGAAGAATAAAATGAATTGTGTTGACAAAAGGAATGTAATGCTCATGTAATGCAATCTATGTTAAATGCGAATTCTAAATCTATTTGTGCAATCTGTAATGAATGCTTGTTTGATGCAAATCATGATAAATGTGTTCTTGATTATGTTTATGATGTGAATGAGAATCTAAAAATGCCAAGCGTAAAAATAAAATGAGAAAAGTATGTAAACCTACAGTAAGAAGTGTGTTAGCTTAAATTGGAATAAAGTGGAAACCTACTTGAAGAATACTTTGACAATAGTTGGTAAATAGGAGACCTTTAACTAAGGATCGCCTCACTAAAGTAATGCCTCCCAATGGAAACCACTATCGCACTAGTAAATCTACAAAAACCCAGCTTATCCTAAAACGAAGGTATACATTAATGAGACCAAAAGCACAAAGATCAGAAATGCGGTCTAACAGCAAATCTAAGATTGTAAAATCTAAGACTTCTAACACTAAGGAACCCAAAAAATCTTAGGAATCCACTGTTTATGATGTTCCATCATCTTCTCTCATTGATTATAGGTTGTCCAAATTGTTCTATGGTATTTGGACTCCGAATGCTCAAAGCATATGACTGGCAATCACTCCAACTCATGCAACTTTCGTCAGTAAATTTTTTGGGTACCGTCATAAAAAATAACAATTCAGGTAATTACAAATTGCTAAGCTAATAGGTTATGGAGAGCTAAATTCCCAAATTGGGAAATGTTACAATATCTCGGTTTACTATGTGTAAGAATAGTAACAAAATTTAATCTCTATAGGACAGTTTTGTGATTCGATCTCAAAGTTGCTTTCCGCAAGCACACTTACTTCATTCCTGACTTAGAAGTGTGTATCTGCTTAAGGAGATCAAGGGGTTCAACAAATATAGCACCATGTCCCACTGGAAAATTTGATGTTATCTTCTCCTATATGTCTCTTGTCTAAGGCCTCGAAGACCAAGTCTTGGTTGTGGCATCGTAGATTATCTCATTTAAACTTTAATAATATCACTTCTCTTTCCAAACAAGGTCTTGTCCGAGGTATTCCAAAACTAAAGTATCAGAAGAATCACTTGTGCTCTGCCTGTGCTCTTGGTAAAAACAAGAAACACTCCTATAAACCTAAAGCTGAAGACTCCATTCAAGAAAAACTTTATCTGCTGCATATGGATCTTTTTGGGCCAATGAGGGTTCAGAGTATCAATGGGAGGAAATACATACTGGTTATCGTTTATTATTATTCTCGGTTTACTTGGGTGAAATTTCTACGATCAAAGGATGAATTTCTAGAGTTCGTGATTAAATTTCTCAAGATGATTCAAGTTCATCTGAATGCAACCGTTCGTAACATCAGGACTGAAAATGGCACTGAATTTGTCAATCAGACACTAAAAGCTTACTATGAAGAAGTCGGAATCTCACATCAAACATCAGTTGCTCGCAACCCATAACAGAATGGAGTAGTCGAAAGACGGAACCGTACTTTAGTGGAAGCTGCTCGCACAATGTTGATCTTTTTAAAGGCTCCGTTATTTCTTTGGGCAGAAGCAGTCGCGACAGCTTGCTATACACAAAACCGATCCTTAATCCGAAAACGTCACAACAAAACACCGTATGAACTTCTCCATGATAGAAAACCTAACTTATCCTATCTTTATGTCTTTGGTGCTCTCTGTTATCCCACTAATGACGGTGAAGACCTTGGTAAGTTAAAACTGAAGGCTGATATTGGAATTTTTGTTGGTTATGATCCCGTAAAGAAAGTATTCCGAATCTACAACAAAAGGACCCGAATGATTACTGAACAATTCGGTTCAGGACCCGGACTAAACTTTTGAATCCTGGAACAATCAGTTCAGGACTCGTACCAAACATTCCTTCTTCTACTCCGTATGTTCCACCAACAAAGAACGATTAGGAAATTTTGTTTCAACCTATGTTCGATGAGTACCTTGAACCTCCCACCAAGTGTTGAACTTCAAGTTACTGGTATTTATTGCTTCCCAGAACCTTTTTGTTTAACCGTAGCAACCTCATCTACAATAATTGTCAAGATGGCACCATCTATAGTACTTATTCCAAACACTCTTTTAAACATCCATCTTCCTGTCATTCCTCTAGGTGTTAAAGAAGCTGACTATGACATTGAATTTGCACACATGGATAATAATTCCTTTGTTGAATTTCCAATTCTAGAACCTAGTTCTGAAGAATCTTCTACTCAAGTTGTTATTCCAAATCATGTGCACTCAATCAATCAACTACCCGAATACATTAATAAATGGTCTAAAGATCACCCGCTTAATAATGTGATTGGCGATCCTTCTAGACAGGTTTCCACTCGACAACAAGATGAAGCTTTATTATGTTATTTTGATGCTTTCCTTTCTTCCGTTGAACCCAAGAGTTATAAAGATGCATTGACGGAATCCTATTGGATTGAAGCCATGCAAGAAGAACTTAATGAGTTTGAATGTCTTGAGGTTTGGGAGCTCATACCTCGCCCAGATCATGTAATGATTATTACCTTCAAATGGATTTACAATGTGAAATTAGATGAGCTGGGAGGTGTATTGAAAAATAAAGCTCATCTGGTAGCGAGGGGATACCGTTAGGAAGAAGGCATAGACTTTGAGGAATCTTTTGCTCTAGTTGCTTGACTTGAGACCATCCATATCTTTATTGCATTCGTTGCTCATATGAACATGGTCTTTTCTAATCCAATGTATGTGAAAGACAGCATTTTTTGAATGGCAATACTGCATGGGAGGGTTTTTAGAGCCAAAAATCCCCAAATCATTGTGTAGAAGCTAAAGAACTCTATGGGTGTGAAAAACAAGGTCTCCACGTGCTTGTACGATTTGCTCTCATCATTTTGACTCTCCCAGAAGTTTACCAAAGGCACCGTCGATCCAACATTATTCGTCAGACGTAAAGGCAAGGACATATTATTGGTACAAATTTATGTTGATGATATTATCTTTGCTTCCACTAAACCAGAATCTTTGTGAAACGTTTTAAAAAATAATGTGTTCAAAATTCCAGATGTCAATGATGGGCAAACTATCATTCTTTCTTAGACTACAGATTTCTCAGAGTCCCAGAGGCATCTTTTTAAATCAATCAAAATATGCCATAGAATCGATTAAAAGTATGGTATGGAAACCTATGAACCAACGGATACTCCAATGGTGGAGAAATCCAAACTGGATGAAGATCCACAAGGGAAAACCGTTGATCCTACATGTTATCGTGGAATGATTGGCACCCTTATGTATCTCATAGCCAGTAGACCTGACCTTGTATTTGATGTGTGCATGTGTGCCCGGTATCAGGAAAAGCCTACCGAAAAGCACTTACATGCGGTTAAGCGAATCTTTCGATGCCTATGAGGAACCATTAATATAGGTCTGGAGTATCCTAAGGATTCTTGCATTGGTCTAACAGCCTTTGTATATGCTGACCATGCGGGTTGCCAAGATACCAGAAAAAGTACGTCTGGAAGTATGAAACTGTTAGGAGAAAGATTAGTGAGTTGGTGGTCAAAAAAAGAATAGCACGCCCAATCCAGTAAGAATCTATATACATCGCCCTATTAGGATGTTATGCTCAAATTCTTTGGATGCGATCACAACTGACAGATTATGGCCTTGTATTTAACAAAATACCATTGTACTGTGATAATAAAAGCGCCATTTCTCTTTGTTACAACAACGTCATCACTCTTGATCGAATCATATCAACATCAGACATCACTTTATAAAAGAGAAAGTGGAAAACGGGGTGGTTGAGCTGTATTTTGTCAGAACGGAGTATCAACTCACAGACATCTTCACCAAGACTTTAGCACGAGAACTACTTGAATTTCTCATCAAAAAGCTTGGAATGCAAAGCATGTCCCCGGAGACTCTGAAAAATCTAGCAAATGCTAATAATGAAGTGTAATGGTGGTACTCTCTTCACATATTCTATGTATCATATGTATATAAAAAAATCAGAAAAACCCAAAAAGATTTTTCCTTTTATGTAAAATTTTCAGATATATATATATATATATATATATATATATATATATATATATATATATATATATATATATATATATAATGTATAAAAACCATAAAAAGAAAATACAAAATTAAAAAAATTAGAAAATATAAAAATATGGTGTTCTTGACATGTCTTCTGAAAATCGATAACATTTACGGTCTTAGAAATGTCATTTAATAATGATACGAGGCTTTAAATGAAGTTCGATCAGAAGTTTCCAAATGCTTTCAAAACATGTCAATGGCTTACTATTATTTCCGATAGCAACCCGGTCATTAATTTAAAGGTAAGTATTTCGTCAAAAAGAAAACTTAACCTCTCCACAAGAAATGACTTTTTATCGGGAATGAATTACTTCATATTCATTTAAAGGCTTGTGTTTACTTTGCAACACAACCCGTGCTTCCTAATCAAATAAGTGTACGTGTCAGTGCATTTATTTATAAAAAACGAGAAAAATCTTGTTTTTATCAGTGTTATTTTAGAATAATAATTAAAACATATCAGTTTCTCATCTAAAAAGATTTTAAAAGAATTTTCTATCGCTCAAACAATGTATATAGCTCTTTAAATAGAAAACGAGACATTATTTGAGGGGGAGAAATAGTCAAATTCTTTTAAAAATGATCTTTCAAAATGTCATCTCGAAATAAAATGGAAAAAGTGTTTATCAATAACGGATTATTAATTAAAGGGGAGTTAATGTACTTGTAACTTAATTGGTCCCAATATGTTATTGAATCTAACCTTTAAGGGAATAAATGGCAAAATCTAGGACTTAAGATCTATGCTTACAACTTTAGGGCTAAATATGTTATTTCTATAACTTAGTTAGACTTAGTAATAAGTTTAAATTGGAAATATAAAAGAATATAAAGCTCAAGGACCACTTTTGCCAAAGTTTGAAAATTGGCCAGTTATACCCTTTGATTGCACATTTCGCTCAACACACACACTTATTAAAAAATTCAAATCTACCCAAACTCTCTCTAGTTACATTTCGCTCGATTCCTTCTCAAAAATCAAACTCATTTCTCAAGTTCCAAGGTACACTCCAATATGTTTCTAACCCTCTTAGCATCACGTTAGTAAAATTAATTAGCTTATATCTCCTTTTATCACTCGAAATCAAATTAATTCGATTTAGGGTTCATATCTTAAAAGTTGAGATTTTGATAAATTGATTGAGGGGTTTTACTCTTTAGGGTGCATCTAAGACATATGTGAAACAGTTTTGGATAAATTTAATGTATGTATGAGATATAGTAATGTTTATAGAGATGAATGAAGCGAATCATATATGGGTGGTTGAATAGTTGTAGTTTTGCGTTCAATAGCATCATATAAGTCTCTTTATGCTATTATAACACAACTATGCTTCCTTTGATCTTGTTTACTTGGAAACTTTGATTCCTAGGTGTGTTGGTTTGAAAAAGTATAAGTTTTTGCTTGTATGATGTGCTTTGGGTGTTTGTTATAGTGAAGTGAACTTATTAAAATGGATATTATCATTAAATTTATATATTTATTTTTTTTTGTATATATACTATTAGCCTCCTAAAATGGTCTTATAATGTTTGCCATGTGTTTCTCTCCTATGTGGGCTCGAATTTTGATTAGCATGCTTAAAATGTTGTTTAAATCATGTGACAATTTTTTCTGTGATGTTATTGTTTGATATGTGATGAGTGTTAGAAATTTTGATTGGTTTTTAATTGGTAAAACATAAGTTAAGTAGTTTTGAATGAAGCGAAAACTTGTTTGATTGAATGAAGTGAAACATGTTTTGCTTGAATGAAGCGAAACCATGTTTTCTGAGCAAAACATGTCGACTCATTCCAAGCGAAACATGTTCCACTCATTCCAAGCGAAACAGGTCCACTTATTCTAAGCGAAACATGTAATTCTTATTTCAAGTGAAACATGTAAGACAGTTTTCAAAGCGAAACATGACAGATTACATTTCGAGCTAAACATGTCAAAATATAAAAGGAAACTCTGCCCAATTTTTTTTTAAATTTGTATAATACTTGCTTATGGTGTCATGTTTCTTAACTTGCTGTGCTTGAATGTTCATTATTTACTCTCTGATTGAATGTGTGTCCTAAGCTCCCTTGGATCTGTTTTGTTAACTTTGACTATTGACCTTAGTTGACTTATTCTTATAGTAATTCTGTCACGTTTGCATGAAACATAATCATAGATCAATCATTTCATCAAAGGATAACCAAGATAATCAGTAAAATATATTTGTTGTGTATATAAACTGTATTGGTTAATTCTTAAGCAGAATCATGAATCCTTAAGAGACTCAACAAGTTGTTGCTCGTGATGAAAAATAGGTTCCATTCACTCAGAGAGAGTTAAGATTAGCTCTACCAATGTTAGACTAGAAACTACAGTGCCACAGAAGGAAGAGACATTTCAAGTGGTCATTGATCTTATCAAGAAGTCCAAGTGCTTCAAGGCTTTCACAATCTCTGCAGATGTCCCAAAAATCTTTATGCAGCAGTTCTGGTACACTATAAAGAAGGTTCAAGGCATAGATTCTTATGAATTCCTCTTAGCCAACAAGAAGTGTGTTGTCACTGACCTAGATGTATTATTAGGACTGATTCTTGATATTTGTCCAAGAGTTGAAGGTGTAAACTTCACTGATGTACCAGATGATCATACTGTACTTACCTTTCTCATTGAGCTTGCCTACAAAGGTCCACTGTATAAGAACACTAACATGTTTGTGGATCACATGCACCAGCCATGGAGAACTCTGGCAGCAATAATCAAAAAGTGTCTCTGTAACATTTTCTCATTTCAGGTATTTATCAACTTTAATAAATTTCATTATTTATTTTAGAGTTTTAACGTTTCGCTTTTAATTATTATCTTATAGTTAAATCGCGTAAACTAAAAATCAACGTTCAACGTAAACGGACACCAAACAAGTTAAAGTTTACGTCGAGCAAGTGTTATGTAATTGTTACGAGGATAATTTATAACTAATCATACTTTATTTTTATTAGTTACGTAAAATATTTACGTTTCGCGATAGAAATACATTTAAGCGTACCCGGAGACACCAATACCCGTCTATACTCAAACAAATACCCACCATTTCACCAAATTCCCAAAAAATTTTACCACTTATACTCCTTTAATCTCACCTTGCCGTCCCTACACATGAGATAGAAAGAATCAAATTAAAAATTTCATCTAGAAACATATGTACTTATAACCATGATTAAACAATATTATATTTTAACTAACATGTAAACTTAGTGTACTACTCATGGATTTCAAAGCAAATTATGTCTCCTTTTCTCTCCACACTCACGGCAACAAGTACACCTTGGGACCAAGTTTACTTAAGACTTTTAATCACAACTAACATTGATACTTGAAGCTAGCTTAACCATTTTCCCATGCTCCATCTTTGTGACATCGGGGCCCCCATCTCTACGTGATCCATAGATTCCCTAGTAGTATTTTTGCAAGAGCCTCATATTATATATATAAGAGCACTAAAGAAAGCTAATTCATACTTAACAAGTTGCAAGCAAAAACAAAGCATAAAATACTCTCCTACACACTTCAAACTCACGGTTTCAAACTCACCCATAAAACAGTTGTAATTTTTGATGTTACAAAGAACATAAGCTCACTAGTATTATTAAGAGTTTGGTTTGGAAGCAAGGGTTAATATACTCATTTGATTAAGGTTTTCATAGGACTAGTGTGTTCATCTTCTCCACTCATTCATAAGGTCCATCATAAACCCTTAACTTTTTATATTACTCATTTCACGTTTTATATAATTGTGTATAGTTAATTATCACCTAGGTTTGTATTTTTATGAATTATGAAATATTACAAGGACATTTTTATCACGTTTTGAATTTTATATATATGTTGGTGAAATAATAATTAAAATAGAAGTACACACCTTACATAAATGTTATTTAAATTATAAGTTTAGTTTGTAAATTAAATTGTGTTGAAAGTTTTATTTACAAGTTATATATAATTAACTTTATAAAAAAAATGTTTTATAAACTGTGATGAAAAGTAAAGTTACTGTTCATCGGAGGTTTAAATTGTATAAATATAATATTTTGATAAGTTTCCTTAATACGAACCCACGGACATAAAGAACTCGAAAAACGGAATTATAACGAACTAGTTACGTATTTTACAAGATGTATATAATTATTTATATAAAAATAAACTGTTATGAACAGTAAATATTACTGTTCATCAGTGGTTTAAAACTTTATAAATATGATATTTTGATAAATTATCTTAATACTAATCCAAGGATATAAGGAACTCGAGAAACGGAAATATAATGAACGAGTTTATATTAAACAAACTACGTATAAATAAATCTATAAAAAAAGTTTTTATAAACTGTAATGAACAGTAAAAGTTACTGTTCATCAGAGGTTTAAACTTTATAAACATGATGTCTTGATAAATTATTTTAATACGAAGACATGGACATAAGAAACGTATGAAACGGAGTCGAAACGATAAAGATATGAAGTTTTAAAACTCGCGCGCATTACTTTAATTTTTATACAATTTTTATAAAACAATTAATTTAATAATGAAATATCATTATTAAATCATACACTTTTACAAATGATGCGTTAGTAAATAAAAATAATATTTTCTTTACGAGTACAAGTATATATACGTTAATTTAACGAAGCACGGGTTAATAATTAATTTAAACTTTTAAAGAATTAATAAAAACTATTAGGTGGTGGTGTAACTATACGACATGTGATGTTTAATTATATGAAATACATTGTACTCATACGGCCTATAATTAATTAGGTTGCATTCAAATTGCCGAGGCGATTCACTTACTTGATTTAGATAATCAATCATTCACTTACGGTGAGTTCGTAGCCCCGCTTTTACACAATTATATTGTTTTACAACTCTGGGGTGAGAAACATCATCTTTAACAATTGGACACAATTACTCTTTTAAACATATTACGATTTGGCCTAAGTAGCTAAACCCACTATTGCCCACTATCATGAACTGTCAATTGCTAGTTAGCGAGCGCGAATGTTATGAATAGATCTATTTAGGATTGAACACCCTCGTTCGGGTGATAGCGTCACAGTCGTTTTTTCGACTGTACTGAATCAATGCACTATACATGTCCGGAACAATTGGATGTTGCGGTTGAACATCTACATGCACATTAGTGGCAATTAAATTGCATACATATATGTCGAGCTTCGGTGTCATGAGCTTAGTGCACTTTCGTAATTACTTTTAAAGAATATGTATGTGAGTTACATGTCTACATGGAAATCTTGTGGCCTACTTTATACATTTTACTAAATCACAGAATTCACCACTTTATGTTGACGTTTTAAGCATGTTTTCTCTGTCATAAGGTACGGAAACAAGGATACATCGGTAGTCACCATTTAGGAGTCATACTATAAAGATTGGATGCATTACATTTTGGAATAATTTGTTATTGTCTTAAAATCTTTACTGTTCATGGATGAACTATTTTAAGCTTCGGCTATTGTAACAAACAAGTCTATTTAATCTAATGTATCATTTTTTAAAATACGACTTAATAGATTCGTTCTCATATCTCGTGCTGTTGACTGATGAAGTAACACTCTCCAACCCATATTCCGCTGCGACCCATTTTGGGGGTGTTACAGTCTCTCTGGAAAGACAACAAGCAATGACAAACTACGTAAATCCAGAATAGACATACTGTGGGGCATGTTCTACAAGGAGAATGTCAACTATCCTGAGTTAATTTGGGAAGACCTTGCTTTTCAGATTGACCACTGGAAGGAGAAGAGATCAAGACGTGAAAATATGCCATTCCCTCGATTCACCAAGGTCATCATAAATTACTTCCTCAAGCAACACAAGTCTCTCTCCAACCTCAAGTATCAACACTATCATACAATCAAGGATGATGGTATTGTAAGCAGGTTGAAGTTTGTCAAAATAGGTAAAGATTATCAAAAATATAGGCTTCCCATTCCTGAGACTATGCTAACAGAAGCAATCAAATAATCTGAATCCTATTAGATGTTCATCAAATACTCCACTGGTCAAATTCCTCCCAAGAAGAGCAGAGGCAAAGTATTACAAGGGAAGAAGACTACATATACTCCAGTGACAGATGATGATATGTATGAAGAGTCTGACCATGCAGCCAGTAGACCCACCATCCCCTGACTATGTGCCTGGACCTGAGCACCCATCATCCCCTGACTATGTGCCTGGTCCCGAGCACCCACCATCACCCATTGAGATACCATATGTTCCCGAGCCTGAGTACCCCGAGTACTTAGTACCTTCGGAGGATGAGGCACCCATGGAGGACCAGCCTCTACCCGCTGATGCTTCACCCGTAGCCCTATCACCAGGCTATGTACCTGATTCTGATCCAGAGGAGGATCCAGAGGAGGACTCCGAGGAGGAGCATGCTGATTACCCTGCTGACGGAGGGGATGGAGATGATGAGCCCTCCGGTGATGACACTGATGATGATGATGCTGATGATGATGATGAGGAGCCTTTCGAGGACGAGGAGGATGACGAGGAGGAGGAGGAGCACCTAGCTCCGGCCGACTCTCCGGTTATACCTGTTGTTGACCCTGTTCCCTCAGCTGGGGATACAGAGGCGTTTGAGACTGATGAGTCTGCACCCACACCTAGACCACCTCAG
Organism: Tanacetum coccineum; assembly: GCA_026074375.1. NCBI lineage: Eukaryota > Viridiplantae > Streptophyta > Magnoliopsida > Asterales > Asteraceae > Tanacetum > Tanacetum coccineum. The sequence goes on along the minus strand of BQNB010004527.1, from coordinate 82,091 downwards.
ATCAGGATCCCCTTTGCCCAGACACGTCTCCGTAGGGCACGGAAGACTGTCAGACCTGAGCCACCGATGTCAGCATCCATGGAGGCACGCATTGCTGAGCATGCTGCCGCACCTACACCACCACTACCTGTTGCACCTTCACCATTACCCTTACCATCACCACTCACTACTAGCCCTACTGATGCAGGGGCACCATTAGGCTATAGGGCAGCCGGGATTCGGATGAGAGCTGCAGTTGCATCACCACCCTTATTACTTCCACCTACTTCCCCCAAGACTGATGTTCCCGAGGCTGAGATCCGCTGTAATAGAGCCTTTCCTTACTACTCCCGCTCCCGATACATCGGGGAGAGTTCAGCGGCTGGTGCCGCGAGACAGCCAGGGCCTACCCCAGCGATTGACACTTGGGATGAGATTGTTGAGGCCATGATGGAGATAGCACCGACCACCTTGGAGGGGGTCGACCAGAGAGTGACAGAGCTTGATACTACTGTTAGGCAGAGGACTGAGGAGTTCGAGATACGATTTGAGGAGGCACATGATGACCGGGCTTACTTGGGAGCCCTAGTCAACACACTATACAGAGATAGACTACACCACCGCCGCACAGCTTTGGCTATGGATAGAGAGGCTGTATATGCTCGTATAGCATGGACTAGTTCTGAGGAGAGGAGTGCAGCCATAGAGGCACATGTTAGGACACTGGAGGCACAGGTTGCCACGTTGATTACTCAAAAGCATCACTTCAGACTCGGTTGACTACAGCGCTTGGACGTATTGCGACACTAGAGGCTAGAGACCCAGAGCCCCAGGATGGACCAGCTGAGGCTGGCAGCAGCAGTTAGTCATGCATCATTTGTAGCTATCCTGTATAGCCTATTAAGTTTTTATAGTTATCCACTAATAGGTTGTAAGGACTATTGTTTTATCTTTCTAGCTATCATTGATATGGCGTGTTAAGTATTATGGTGATCCTAGCTAACACCGCCTTTAGGTCTTATATTTTTACTTTGTATCTAATTGTACCGAACATGTTGTAATCAGGACCATCATTGTATATTATCGATGTTGTGTGTGTATGTGATGTTGATTTTATTTATGTCCATTGTTGATTTCACTTTTCAGTTGTATCCTCACAGTGGATGTGTATCTTTTTAGTTTATTATGCATATGTCACGCTACGTTTTATGATTGTGTTGAAAACTTGCGTGTACTATTATTCCTGTAATATGAAGAAAATGTTACCAACAAGAAGAGCCACGAGGACAACACCCGCCACCACAACCACTCCTACCACCACTGTTACTAATGCTCAACTCCAAGCTTTGATTGATCAAGGCGTTGCTGCTACTTTGGCAGAACGTGATGCAAGTAGAAGCAGGGATGGCGATAACAGCCATGGTTCAGGAATCGGCGGAAGAAGGCAAGTGCTCTCAACGACTAATGCACTTACACTGACTTCTGAGTGCCATCGCTATTAAACATCAAGGGCACTAAAGGAGTCGTTGGCCTGACCCAATAGGCAGAAAAGATGGAATCTGTTTTCCTTATCAGCAACTGTGCTATTACAAATCAGGTTAAAGTTTGCTTCTAGTACTCTCCAAGGAAGTGCCCTTAACGAGTGGAACTCACACTTAAGGGCTTTCGGACAGATGTTGCATATACAAAGCCATGGGACGGCTTTGAAAATGAGATAACATATAAATATTGCCCCAGGGCGCGATCAAAAGCTGGAATCTGAGTATTGGAACATAAAAGTGAGATGTACTGATTGTGATGACTTACAAACAACGATTCCAAGAGTTGGCACTCATGTGTATTAGAATGTTCCCAAGGAATCAGGGGACTAAAGTGGAAAGGGAAAGTCGATGGTTTCCCGACATGATTCATGGCAGTGTTAAGGCATGAAAGCCTCAGTCAATGCAAGAGGCAATTGAATTTCCTACTGAAATGATGGACAAAAATATGATCACTGCAGCTGAACGCCAAGCAGAGAATAAGAGGAAATTTGAAGAGACTTTCAGGAATCAACAAAACCTACAACAACCATTCAAAGAAACAATGTAGCACGGACTTACACTGCAGGGCCAGGAGATAAGAAGCCTTAAGGAGGAACAAACTCTAATTACCAGAGTGCAACTATCACCACTATGGGCCATGTACTCCAAAGTGCACTAACTTGCAAAAAGACTGGTCACTCGGCCGTGACTGATAAAGTTCGACCAACGTGCTAACTTCTACAACAACAACAACAACAATAAACCAGATGACCCAAGGACAAAATCCACGAGTATATCCACTTGCTTTGAGTGTGGAGTCCAAGGTCACTACAGGAGTGACTGCCCAAAGCTGAAGAATGGAAATCAAGGGAATCGGGTTGGAAATGGCAATGCTGTAGCAAGAGCTTATGCTGTGGGCTCTGCTGGAACTAACCCGAACTCCAACGTTGTCACGGGTACATTCCTCTTAAATAACCGTTATGCTTCAATACTATTTGACACTGGTGCCGATAGAAGTTTCATATCTACTGCATTTAGTTCTTTGATTGATATTATCCCAACTACATTAGACCAGGGTTATGATGTTGAGTTAGCTGACGGTAGGATAATTTAGGTTAATACACTTATACGGGGTTGCACTCTAAACTTTCTAAATCATCCATTCAACATTGACTTGATGCCCGTAGAGATGGGTAGTTTTGACTTCATTATCGGTATGGACTGGTTAGCTAGATATCATGCCGTAATCGTCTGTGATGAGAAACTTGTTCGTGTTCCCTTTGGAGATAAGACTTTATTTTTTCATGGTGACGAAAGCAACAACGGTCACGAGTCCCGATTGAACATCATCTCGTATACCAAAACACAAAAGTATTTTTGCTCGGAGGGATACCTATCTTTCTAGCAATTTACTATGAAGAAGGCGGAAGGACAGTCGAAGGAGAAGCAACATGATAAGTACCAATAGTTCAAGACTTTCCTGAGGTATTTCCCGAGGACTTGCTGGGTATTCCACCAACCCGCCAAGTGGAATTTCAAATTGATCTGATACCTGGTGCTGCGCCAGTAGCACAGGCACCTTATCGACTGGCTCCATCCGAGATGAAGGAGTTGTCGGACCAATTAAAAGAACTTTCTGACAAAGGCTTTATAAGACCCCCCTTCCTCACCTGTTGGAGCTCCGGTCTTGTTGTCAAGACGAAAATATGATTCATTCCGGATGTGCATTGATTATCGGGAATTGAATAAGCTGACGGTAAAGAACCGTTATCCGCTTCCCAGGATTGATGATTTGTTCGATCAACTACAAGGTTCAAGTATCTACTCAAAGATCGACCTGAGGTCGGGTTATCATCAACTAAGGGTTCGTGAAGAAGATATTCCAAAGACCGCATTCAGAACTCGATATGGACATTATGAATTTCAAGTTATGCCGTTTGGTTTGACTAACGCACCTGCTGTATTTATGGATCTCATGAATCGGGTGTGCAAACCATACCTGGATAAATTCGTGATTGTCTTTATTGATGAACATTCTTATATAACTCGAAGAAGCAAGCAAGGCAGAAGAGCACCTCAAGTTAATCTTGGAGTTGCTTAAGAAGGAACAGTTGTATGCCAGATTCTCTAAATGCGAATTCTGGATCCCTAAAGTACAGTTCCTTGGTCACGTGATCGACAGTCAGGTATTTCATGTGGATCCTGCCAAAATTGAATCCGTCAAAGATTGGGCATCTCCTAAGTCTGCAACGGAGATTCGTCAATTTTTGGGCCTAGCAGGCTACTACCGAAGATTCATTGAAGGATTCTCAAAGATCGCCAAGCCAATGACCAAGCTCACTCAAAAGAAGATCAAGTTTGATTGGAGTGACAAGGCAGAGGCAGCTTTTCAGTTGATAAAGCAGAAGTTGTGTAGTGCACCAATTCTAGCGTTACCCGAAGGAAATGAAGACTTTATCGCTTACTGTGACGCTTCAATCAAAGGGTTGGGCGCAGTGCTAATGCAAAGAGAAAAAGTGATTGCTTATGCATCACGACAACTAAAGATTCATGAGAAAAATTACACCACTCATGATTTGGAGTTAGGCGCAGTAGTATTCGCTCTAAAGATTTGGAGGCATTATCTGTACGGGACAAAATGTACAGTGTTCACTGACCACAAAAGTTTACAACACATCCTCGATCAGAAGGAATTAAACATGAGACAGCGCCGTTGGTTGGAATTGCTTAGTGATTATGATTGTGAAATCCGTTATCACCCAGGAAAAGCAAATGTAGTGGCTGATGCATTGAGCAGAAAGGAACGAATAAAGCCATTACGGGTTCGGGCCTTAGTTATGACTATCGGTTTGGACCTTCCCAAGCGGATTTTGGAGGCTCAGATTGAGGCAAGAAAACCAGAAAACCTCAAGTCCGAAGACGTAGGAGGTATGTTGATTGAGAATTCAAAGGACCCAGAAAAGCCCAGGAAGGAGAAATTGGAACCACGTGCGGACGGGACAATGTGTCTAAACAACAGAAGTTGGTTGCCTCGCTACGGTGACCTAAGGACTCTGATTATGCATGAGTCTCACAAGTCAAAATATTCTGTTCACCCGGGTTCCGATAAAATGTACCAGGACATGAAGCAACTATACTGGTGGCCTAACATGAAAGCTGACATTGCCACCTATGTTAGCAAGTGTTTGACGTGTTTAAGAGTCAAAGCCGAACACCAAAAACCATCTGGCTTACTGGTACAACCAGCAATTCCTCAATGGAAGTGGGAAAATATCACTATGGACTTTGTCACCAAACTCCCAAGAACGCAAAGTGGAAACGACACCATATGGGTAATTGTAGACCGACTCACTAAGTCTGCACACTTTTTACCAATGAGGGAAACGAACCCTATGGACAAACTAGCAAGACTGTACTTAAAAGAAGTAGTCACAAGACATGGGATACCAGTCTCGATCATTTGCGATCGTGACCCCCAGTTTACGTCAAACTTCTGGAGGTCATTTCAGAAAGCTATGGGTACTCTGCTGGATATGAGTACGGTATATCATTCGGAGACTGATGGACAAAGCGAAAGAACCATACAAACTCTTGAAGATATGTTACGCGCTTGTGTGATAGACTTTGGGAATGGTTGGGAAGGACACTTACCGCTGATTGAATTCTCGTACAACAACAGCTACCATGCTAGTATTAAAGCTGCCCCATTCGAGGCACTTTATGGCCGAAAGTGTCAATCGCTTGTGTGTTGGGCCGAGGTCGGAGATGCTCGGCTCACCGGTCCAGAACTTGTTCACGAAACAACCGAGAAGATTATCCAGATTAAGCACAGGATGCAAGCTGCTCGTAATCGCCAAAAGAGCTACGCTGATGTGAGGCGTAAGCCTCTAGAGTTTCAAGTTGGTGATCGAGTTATGTTAAAGGTATCACCTTGGAAAGGGGTCGTACGTTTTGGAAAACGGGGAAAGTTGAACCCGAGGTATATCGGACCTTTCAAGGTGTTAGCCAAAGTGGGAACCGTTGCTTATAGACTCGAACTACCACAACAGTTAAGCAGGGTTCATAGCACATTTCATGTATCCAATCTAAAGAAGTGTTTATCTGACGAGCCATTGGCGGTTCCGTTAGATGAAATACACATTGATGATAAACTCCATTTTGTTGAAGAACCGGTGGAAATCTTGGAGCGTGAGATCAAGAAGCTAAGGCGAAGTCGTATTCCCATCATCAAAGTTCGATGGAACTCCAAGAGAGGTCCATTTACATCAAACTTCTGGAGGTCATTTCAGAAAGCTATGGGTACTCGGTTGGATATGAGTACGGCATACCATCCAGAGACTGATGGACAAAGTGAAAGAACCATACAAACTCTTGAAGATATGTTACGCGCTTGCGTGATAGACTTTGGGAATGGTTGGGAAGGACACTTACCGTTGATCGAATTCTCGTACAACAATAGTTACCATGCTAGTATTAAAGCTGCCCCATTCGAGGCACTTTATGGCCGAAAGTGTCGGTCACCTGTGTGTTGGGCTGAGGTCGGAGATGCTCGGCTCACCGGTCCAGAACTTGTTCATGAAACAACCGAGAAGATTGTCCAAATTAAGCAGAGAATGCAAGCTGCTCGTGATCGCCAAAAGAGTTACGCCGATGTGAGGCGTAAGCCTCTAGAGTTTCAAGTTGGTGATCGAGTTATGTTAAAGGTATCACCTTGGAAAGGGGTCGTACGTTTTGGAAAACGGGGAAAGTTGAACCCGAGGTATATCGGACCTTTCAAGGTGCTAGCCAAAGTGGGAACCGTTGCTTATAGACTCGAACTACCACAACAGTTAAGCAGGGTTTATAGCACATTTCATGTATCCAATCTAAAGAAGTGTTTATGTGACGAGCCATTGGCATTTCCGTTAGATGAAATACACATTGATGATAAACTCCACTTTGTTGAAGAACCAGTGGAAATCTTGGAGCGTGAGATCAAGAAGCTAAGGCAAAGTCGTATTCCCATCATCAAAGTTCGATGGAACTCCAAGAGAGGTCCAGAGTTCACATGGGAACGCGAAGATCAGTTTTGAGATAAGTATCCGCACCTCTTCACAAAAACCGCACCCTCGAAGAATGTTGCATCTTGAGCCTTGGGACAAGGCTCTCCTAACAGGTGGAGACTGTAACATTTCTCATTTTCAGGTTATTTACAACTTTAATAAATTCCATTATTTATTTTTAGAGTTTTATGCGTTCGCTTCTAATTATTATCTTATAGTTAAATCGCGTAAACTAAAAATCAACGTTCGATGTGAACGGACATCAAACAAATTAAAGTTTACATCAAGCAAGTGTTATATGATTATTAGGAGTATAATTTATAACATTTCATAATTTATTTTTGTTGGTTACGTAAAACGCTTACGTTTCGCAATAAATTACATTCGGTCGTACCCGGAAGCACCTTTACCTATCTACACTTAAACAAATACCCACGTTTATACCCAATACTCAAAATTTATTTATTTTCCTCACTTATATCTCTCTAAAACCGGATATATACTTTTACCCTTGAAATAAATCATTTAATCTTTACTACTTTCTTTTTACAACTTGTAAACCTTACACCTTATGTACCTTGGACCCTAATTTCTAAAGATTGTCTAATCTTGGTGTCCTTGGTGTCTCTTTTGCCGAATCCCATGCCTAGGGAGGAGGAGAGGTCTCTTACACTCTTGTACCATTACCATGTGCTCCCATGGTTTCATTAAGCTAGTTTATGGTTTTCCAAGTTGCTATATAAAGCAAGCCCTAAGTCCTTAATACTCTTACACACTCATTCAAGAAAAACCAAAGCACAAAACCCTCTCTTTGTGCTCAAAACCCACGGCACCCTTTTATAATTTAGGGTTTCATTTTAATTTTGCAACCAAGGTATTACAAGCATTCAAGTGTTCAATCTAAGGTTACCTAAGACTACTCAAGGTGTTGGGAAGCTTGGATTCGGGTTTAACAAGGATTTATCAAGAAAACATATTTAGGGTTTTCTTGATTAGGGTTTTGATTTTAAAGGCTTGATTGGGGTTTACATCTTGTGTTCATCATCCTACTTGATTTCTATAAGGTCTATTTAAAGTTTTCAATACTCGTTTATTTATTTTCTATTGTATACATATTTGTTGCATTAGTTAATCACCACCTAGATTTATTTTTAAGTTATTTAAAGTATTTGATGATTTCATATGGACAAAGGACATGGACATTTAGAGGACTAAATACATGTGAAATATACGGTACAACACTTGGTGAAATTATGGTACAAGATCTTTAAGTAAAAATAATTACAAACTAGCTTATTTAATTGAAAACCCTAATTTTATTTAAATGGCTACTATTGGAATTCGAATTATAAACCTTATGTTTTATATTTTATAAAAATAGTGCTCTTTACAAGGATCGTGAGCATGTAAGGAACTCGAAAAACGGAATTATAACGAACAAGTTACGGATTTTACAAGTTATATATCATTAACCTTATAAAATCAGTTTTATAAACTGTGATGAACAGTGAGGTAAAAATCTCATAAATCTAATGTTTTGATAAAATTCCTTAATACAAACCCACGGATATAAAGAACTCGAAAAACGGAATTATAACGAACAAGTTACGATTTAAACAAGTTATATATAATTAATTTTATAAAAAAAAAATTATAAACTGTTATGAACAGTAAATACTACTGTTCATCAGGGGTTTAAATTTCATAAATATAATATTTTAATAAATTTCCTTAATACGAACTCACGGACATAAAGAACTCGAAAAACGGAATTATAATGAACAAGTTACGATTTAAACAAGTTGTATATAATTAATTATATAAAAATAAACTGTAATGAACAGTAAAAGTTACTGTTCATCAGAGATTTAAATCTTATAAATATGATATTTTGATAAATTATCTTAATACTAATCCAAGGATATAAGGAACTCGAGAAACGGAATTATAATGAACGAGTTATGATTTAAACAAGTTGCGTATAATTAATTCTATAAAAACAGTTTTTATAAACTGTAATGAACAGTAATAGTTACTGTTCATCAGAGGTTTAAACTTTATAAATATGATGTTTTGATAAATTATTTTAATACGGAGACATGGACATAAGAAACGTATAAAACGGAGTCGAAACGATAAAGATACGAGGTTTTAAAGATCACGCGCACTATTTTTACTTTTATACATTATTTTATAAAACAACTAAACTAATAATGAAATATCATTATGTAATCAATAAAAACACATAATCCTATATTTTTCCAAATAGTACGAAAATAATAATTTTTTTACGAACACAAGTACACACGTTTCTATTTAACAAAGTACGAGTTAATTATTGTTTTAACTTTTAAAGAATTAATAAAAACTATTAGGTGGTGAAACTAATAGGTGGTGATGTAAACTATACACCATGTATTGTTTTAATTATATGAAATTACATTATACCATACGGCCTATAATAATGAGTTGCATTCAAATTGCCGAGGCGATCACTCATTAATTTAGATAATCATCATTCACTTTTCTTGTGAGTTCATAGCCCCGCTTTTATACAATTACATTGTTTTACAACTTTGGGGTGAGAAACATGCATCATTTTACATTTGGACGCAAGTACTCTTTTAAACATATTACGAGTTGGCCTAAGTAGCTAAACCCACTATGACCCACGTATCAAGAACTGTCATTGGCTAGTTATCCGAGCGCACATGTTAAGAATATAGTCCTAGTTTAGGATTGACATCCCCATTCGGGTGAGTAGCGCTCATCGCAGTTTTCGAATGGTACTGAAACACACAAAAACAAACGATATACATGTCGGAAACAATTTGGGATGTTGCGGGTTGAAATCTACACAGGGGTACATTTGTGTGCAATAAAGTTGCATAGCATATATGTCAAGCTTCGGTTGTCATGTGCAATTAGCGCACTATCGTAATTACTTTTAAGATATTGTATGTGTTACATGTCTTACATTGGAAATCTTGTGGTCCTATTTTATACATTTACTAAACCTGTGAACTCACCAACTTTAATGTTTGACGTTTAAAGCAAGTTTTCATTAGTCAATAAGTACGGAGAAACAAGAACATTGGTGGTCACCAATTTTGAGATTCATTACTATAAAGATTTGGATGCATTACATTTTGGAATATTTGTTATAGTCTTAAAATCTTTACTTTTCATGAGTGAAACCTATTTTAAAGCTTCGGGCTTTGTAACAAACAAGTCCTATTAATCCAATGTATCAATTTTAAACGACTCATATAGAGGTCGTTCTCTTATCTTGTGCTATTGATCTATGAAGTAACATTCCCCAACCCATATTCCGCTGCGACCCATTTTGGGGGTGTTACAGATTGGCATCAAGAGCCTAGGTTATAGAGAACCAGGTCAAATGTTTTTACTTGGACTATAACCATTTTCAAACATTGCATCATACAAAAGTTTTTCACGGGACACATACACTATTGAGTTGCATTAGTTGGTTATGCTATATGCTTTCGTGATCTTTATACATGTTTATATTATACTACATATATAATATACTGGTCTTATATAATATACTTATATAAGTTTATTATCTTCCCGCAGTCATGTCTTCTGCATCATCCGTTGTCACCTATACCTCTGTGTACACTGATTCCGCAGCAGAGTCTTCTAGGGAGCCGACGAGGAGGTATCTGATGGAGGTACTCCACGAGTCATCGTATATGGATATGATGGACTTCCCATGCAGCCAGTAGCCCCACCATCTCCTGATTATGTGCCCGGTCCTGAGCACCCACCATCACCCATTGAGATACCATTTGTACCCGAGCCGGAGTACCCCGAGTACTTAGTACCTTCGGAGGACGAGGCACCCATAGAGGACCAGCCTCTACCTGCTGATGCTTCACCCGTAGCCCTATCACCGGGCTATGTGCCTGATTCTGATCCAGAGGAGGATCCGGAGGAGGACTCCGAGGAGGAGCATGATGATTACCCTACTGATGGAGGAGATGGAGATGATGAGCCCTCCGATGAGGACAGTGATGATGATGATGCTGATGACGATGAGGAGCCTTTCGAGGATGATGACGAGGAGGAGGAGCACCTAGCTCTGGCCGACTCTTCTGCTATACCTGTTGTTAATCCTGTTCCCTCAGCTGGGGATACAGAGGCATTCGAGACTGATGAGTCTGCACCTACACCGAGAGCACCTCAGATTAGGATCCCCTTTGCCCAGACACGTCTCCGTAGGGCACGGAAGACTGTCAGACCTGAGCCACCGATGTCAGCATCCATGGAGGCATGCATTGCTAAGCATGCTGCCGCACCTACACCACCACTACCTGTTGCATCTTCACCATTACCCCTACCATCACCACTCACTACTAGCCCTACTGATGCAGGGGCACCATTAGGCTATAGGGCAGCCGGGATTCGGATGAGAGCCGCAGATGCATCACCACCATTATCACTTCCACCTACTTCCCCCAGGACTGATGTTCCCGAGGCTGAGATGCCGCCTCGGAAGAGAGCTTGTCTTACTACTCCCGCTCCCGGATACGAGATCGGGGAGAGTTCAGCGGCTGGTGCCGCGAGACAGCCAGGGCCTACTCCAGAGGCCGACACTTGGGATGAGATTGTTGAGGCCATGATGGAGATAGCACCGACCACCTTGGAAGGGGTCGACCAGAGGGTGACAGAGCTTGATACTACTGTTAGGCAGAGGACTGAGGAGTTCGAGGTACGATTTGAGGAGGCACATGATGACCGAGCGTATCTGAACGCTCGAGTCAACTCACTGTACAGAGATAGGCCATACCACCGCCACACAGCCTTGGCCTTGGATAGAGAGGCGGTATATGCTCGCATAGCATGGACTAGTTCTGAGGAGAGGAGTGCAGCCATAGAGGCACATGTTAGGACACTGGAGGCACAGGTTGCCACATTGATTACTCAGACCACATCACTTCAGACTCGGTTGACTACAGCGCTTGGACGTATTGCGACACTAGAGGCTAGAGACCCAGAGCCCCAGGATGGACCAGCTGAGGCTGGCAGCAGCAGTTAGTCATGCATCATTTGTAGCTATCCTGTATAGCCTATTAAGTTTTATGGGTTACTCCCAGCTAATAGGCTGTAAGGACTTTTGTTTTATCTTTTTAGCTATCATTGTATGGCGTGTTAAGTATTATGGGTGATCCCTAGCTAACACCGCCTTAGGTCCATATTTTCACTTTTTGTATCTCATGATACTAAACATGTTGTAATCAGGACCATCATGTATGATTATCGATGTTGTTGTGTATGGATGTTGATTTATTTATGTCATTGTTGATTTCACTTTCAGTTGTATATTTCACTGTGGATGGTGATCTTTTTATTTATTATGCATATGTCACGTTACGTTTATGATTGTGTGAAATCTGACGTGTATTATATTCCTTGTGATTTTGAAGAAAATGCTACCAACAAGAAGAACCACGAGGACAACACCCGCCACCACAACCAATCCTACCACCACTGTCACTAATGCTCAACTCCAAGCTTTGATTGATCAAGGCGTTGCTGCTGCTTTGGCAGAACGTGATGCAAGCAGAAGCAGGGACGGCGATAACAGCCATGGTTCAGGAACCGGCGGAAGAAGGCAAGTGCCTACTCAACGAGAATGCACTTACACTGACTTCTTGAAGTGCCAGCCTATAAATTTCAAAGGCACTGAAGGAGTCGTTGGCCTGACCCAATGGGCAGAAAAGATGGAATCTGTTTTCCTTATCAGCAACTGTGCTATTACAAGTCAGGTTAAGTTTGCATCTTGTACTCTCCAAGGAAGTGCCTTGACTAGGAGGAACTCACACGTAAGGGCTGTCGGACAAGATGTTGCATATACAATGCCATGGACGGCCTTGAAAAGGATAATAACAGATAAATATTGCCCTAGGGGCGAGATCAAAAAGCTGGAATCTGAGTATTGGAACCTAAAGGTGAGAGGTACCGATTTGATGACTTACAATCAGCGATTCCAAGAGTTGGCACTCATGTGTGATAGAATGTTCCCTGAGGAATCAGCTAAAGTGGAAAGGTATGTCGGTGGTCTTCCCGACATGATTAGGACAGTGTAAGGCTTCAAAGCCTCAGTCTATGCGGTGGGGGAGCTGGGCAAGAGGCAATTGAATTTGCTACTGAAATGATGGACAAAAAGATGCTCACTGCAGCTGAACGTCAAGCAGAGAATAAGAGGAAATTTGAAGATACTTCAAGGAACAACCAAAACCAACAGCAACCATTCAAAAGAAATAATGTGGCACGGGCTTACACTGCTGGGCCTGGAGATAAGAAGCCTTATGGAGGAATCAAACCTCTATGTTGCCAAGGCAAATTTTAACCACTGAATGGGACTGTACTCAAAAGTGCACTAACTGTAAATGATTTTAGTCACTCGGCCGTGGACTGTAAAGTTCGACCTACTGCTAACAACAACAATAACAACAACAACAATAACCAGAGAACCCAAGGGACAAATCCACGAGGTATCACTTGCTTTGAGTGTGGAGTTCAAGGTCACTTCAGGAGTGACTGCCCAAAGCTGAAGAATGGAAATCAAGGGAATCGGGCTGGAAATGGCAATGCTGTAGCAAGAGCTTATGTTGTGGGCTCTGCTGGAACTAACCCGAACTTTATGTTGTCACAGTTACGTTCCTCCTAATAACCGTTATGCTTCAATACTATTTGTTTACTAGTGCCGATAGAAGTCTTATATCTACTGCATTTCGTTCTTGATTGATATCATCCCAAACTACATTAGACCATGGGTTATGATGTTGAGTTAGATGAGGTAGAATTATTTGGGTGTTAATACACTTTATACGGGTTACACTCTATACTTTCTATATCACCCATTCAACATCGACTTGTTAGCCAGTGGTTGGGTAGTTTTGACGTCTTATTGGTATGGACTGGTTAGCTAAATACCATGCCGTAATCGTTTGTGATGAGAAACTTGTTGTGTTCCCCTTTGGAGACAGATTTTAATTTTTTTCATTGGTGCGGAAGCAAAACGGTGTGAGTCCCGATTAAAATCAAAAATCCCTCGTGCCCAAAAATACAAAGTATTGCTGGAGGGATGTCCTATCTTTCTGGCAACAACGTTATATGAAAAAGGAGGAAGACAAGTCAGAAGGAGAAAGCCAACTTGAGAATGTTCCAATAGTTTAAGAATTTCCTGAGGTATTTCCCGGGGACTTGCCGGGTATTTCACCAACCCGCCAAGTAGAATTTCAAATCGATTTGATACCTGGTGCTGCGCCAGTAGCACGGGCACCTTATCGACTGGCTCCGTTCCGATATGAAAGAATTGTCGGGGACCAACTAAAAGAACTTTCACGTCAAACGGGTTTATCACAGACACAGTCCTCACTTGGGGAGCTCCGGTCTTGTTTGTCAAGAAGAAGGATGGATCATTCCGGATGTGCATTGATTATCGGGAATTGAATAAGCTGCGTAAAGAAAACGTTTTCCGCGCTTCCCAGGATGTGATTTGTTTTGATCCAACCTACAAGGTTCGAGTATCAATCAAAGATTCGAACTGTAGGTCGGGGTTATTCATCGCTAAGGGTTCGTGAAGAAGATATTCAAGTCGCATTCAGAATCGATATGGACATTATGAATTTAAGTTATGTCGTTTGGTTTGACTAACCTCCTTGATGTATTTATGGATCTCATGAATTAGGGTATGCAAAACCCATATATGGGATAACTTGTGGATTGTCTTATTGACGATTTTCTGATTTATCGAAGAATCAAGCAAGTAGCATGCAGAGACCCAAGTTAATCTTGGAGTTGCTTAAAAAGGAGCAGTTGTATGCCAAATTCTCTAAATGCGAATTCTGGATCCCTAAAGTACAGTTCCTTGGTCACGTGATCGGTCAGTCTGGGTATCATGTGGCATCCAGCCACCAAGATTGAAATCCGTTTAAAAAAGGGGATTGGGCATCTCCTAAGTTTCTGCAATGGAGATTCAACAATTTTTGGGTCTACAGGCTACTACCGATGGATTCATTGAGGATCTCAAAGATCGCCAAAGCCTATAAACCATGCTCTCTAAAAGAGATCACAGTTTGAGTGGCAGTGTCAGGCAGCCGGCGCTTTTTAGTTGATAAAACAGAAGCTGTGTAGTGCACCAATTCTAGCGTTACCCAAAGGAAATGAAGACTTTATCGCTTACTGTGATGCTTCAATCAAAGGGTTGGGCGCGACGCTAATGCAAAGAGAAAAAGTGATTGCTTATGCATCACGACAACTAAAGATTCATGAGAAAAATTACACCACTCATGATTTGGAGTTAGGCGCAGTAGTATTCGCTCTAAAGATTTGGAGGCATTATCTGTACGGGACAAAATGTACAGTGTTCACTGACCACAAAAGTTTACAACACATCCTCGATCAGAAGGAATTAAACATGAGACAGCGCCGTTGGTTGGAATTGCTTAGTGATTATGATTGTGAAATCCGTTATCACCCAGGAAAAGCAAATGTAGTGGCTGATGCATTGAGCAGAAAGGAACGAATAAAGCCATTACGGGTTCGGGCCTTAGTTATGACTATTGGTTTGGACCTTCCCAAGCGGATTTTGGAGGCTCAGATTGAGGCAAGAAAACCAGAAAACCTCAAGTCTGAAGACGTAGGAGGTATGTTGATTGAGAATTCGAAGGACCCAGAAAAGCCCAGGAAGGAGAAGTTGGAACCGCGTGCGGACGGGACATTGTGTCTAAACAACAGAAGTTGGTTGCCGCGCTATGGTGACCTAAGGACTCTGATTATGCATGAGTCTCACAAGTCGAAGTATTCTGTTCACCCGGGTTCCGATAAAATGTACCAGGACATGAAGCAACTATACTGGTGGCCTAACATGAAAGCTGACATTGCCACCTATGTTAGCAAGTGTTTGACGTGTTTAAGAGTCAAAGCCGAACACCAAAAACCATCTGGCTTACTGGTACAACCAGCAATTCCTCAATGGAAGTGGGAAAATATCACTATGGATTTTGTCACCAAACTCCCAAGAACGCAAAGTGGAAACGACACCATATGGGTAATTGTAGACCGACTCACTAAGTCTGCACACTTTTTACCAATGAGGGAAACTGACCCTATGGACAAACTAGCAAGACTATACTTGAAAGAAGTGGTCACAAGGCATGGGATACCAGTCTCGATCATTTGTGATCGTGACCCCCGGTTTACGTCAAATTTCTGGAGGTCATTTCAGAAAGCTATGGGTACTCGGCTGGATATGAGTACGGCATATCATCCGGAGACTGATGGACAAAGCGAAAGAACCATTCAAACTCTTGAAGATATGTTACGCGCTTGTGTGATAGACTTTGGGAATGGTTGGGAAGGACACTTACCGCTGATCGAATTCTCGTACAACAATAGCTACCATGCTAGTATTAAAGCTGCCCCATTCGAGGGCAATTATATGGCCGAAAGTGTCCGATCGCCTGTGTGTTGGGCCGAAGTCGGGATGCTCGGCTTCAAAAACCCGAAAATCTTGAACTTGTTCATGAAACAAACGAGAAGATTGTCGAATTAAGCACAGAATGCCAAGCTGCTCGTGATCCGCCACAAGAGTTACGCGATGTGAAGACGTAAGCCTGTAGAGTTTCAGGTTGAGTGATCGAGTTATGTTAAAGGTATCAACCTTGGAAAGGGGTAGTTACGTTTTGGAAAAGGGGAATGTTGAACCCGAGGTATATTGGCACCTTTCAAGGTGTTTGCCAAAGTGGGCAACCGTTGCTTATAGACTCGAACTACTAAACAGTTAAGCAGGGTTTCATAACACGTTTCATGTATCCATCTAAAGAAGTGTTTAATCTGAGAAGCCATGGCAGTTCCGTTAGATGAAATACCATGTGATAAACTCTACTTTGTGAATGAAACCATGAAATCTTGGATCGTGAAGTCAGGAAGTTAAGGCGAAGTCGTATTCCCATCATCAAAGTTCGATGGAACTCCAAGAGAGGTCCTGAGTTCACATGGGAACGCGAAGATCAGTTCCGGGAAAAGTATCCGCACCTCTTCACAAAAACCGCTCCCCTCAGAAAATATTACATTCTTGAGCCTTGGGACAAGGCTCTTTCTAACGGGCTGAGACTGTAACATTTTCTCATTTTTAGTGTTATTACAACTTTAATAAATTCCATTATTTATTTTTAGAGTTTTACGCGTTCGCTTTTAATTATTAACTTATAGTTAAATCGCGTAAACTAAAAATCAACGTTCAATGTAAACAGACATCAAACAAATTAAAGTTTACATCAAGCAAGTGTTATATGATTATTAGGAGTATAATTTATAACTTTTTATAATTTATTTTTGTTGGTTACAATAAAGCTTAGTTTCGCTATAATACTATTCGTCATACCCGGAAGCCCTTTACCTATCTACACTCAAAAACAATACCCCAATTATACCAATAACCAAATTTACTTATTTTGCTGCTTACAAAATCCTTAAAAAAAGGACTAAGAGTTTACATAAGAAAGAAATACAAAAATTCCACTAACTCCTTTCTACACATGTTAATTCTTACACTAATGTACCTTAGACCCAAGTTTCTAAAGATTGTCTCATTACTTGTACCTCCCCCCCCATTTCAGCCGTGAGTTAGCATAGGGAGGAGGAGAGGTCTTTTGACCTTGTCCTTAAAACCATTTTCAATCCCATGGTTTCATTTTAGGTTGTTTAAGGTTTTCTTACACACTATAAAAGGAAAGTCCTAGGTTGTCTAACATATACTCTTCCCATTTACAAGAAAAACATATCATTCTCTCCCAAAATAAGCTCTAAACCACGACATTAATCTTGGCTATGAGGGTTTTCATATATCTTTGATTTTCTAAGGTATTCCAAGGGTATTAACATTCATTCTAAGGCTACCTAAGGTTACTCAAGGTGTTAACAAGCTTGGATTCGGGTTATCAAGGAATTTAATCAAGGAAAAATTTCTTTGGTTTTCTTGAGTAGGTTTTGATTTGAAAGCTTGGTTAGGGTTTTTTACTCTTGTGTTAATCATCCCACTCATCTTCTAAAAGGTCCATTTAAAGTATTCCTGTTCAATCATTCAGATCTGTGTAAATACTTGTTGTATAACGTTAATCACACCTAGATTACATTTTTAAGTTATATAAAGTGTTAAGGATTACATATGAACCAAGTGACATTGAACATTAGAGGACTTAATACATGTAGTTGTACGGTATAACCTTGTGAAATTTGGTGCATGGTTCTTAAAAAAAATGATTATAAAACTTACTTATAATTAATACAACACTAATGGCTTTTTATACCTACTATTGGAATTCGATCCAAAAAACCAGTACATTTTTTATTTTATAAAAATAGTACTCTTCATAAGGTATCGTAAGCATGTAAGGAACTCGAAAACCAGAATTTAAAGAAACAAGTTACGAATTTTACAAGTTATATATATTTAACTATATAAAAACAGTTTTAAACACTGATGTGAACAGTAATTATTACTGTTCATCAGGGGTTTAAATTTTATAAATATAATATTTTGATAAATTTCCTTAATACGAATCCACGGACATAAAGAACTCGAAAACGAATCTATAACGACATAGTTAAGCATTTTAAAGTTGTATATAATTAATTATATAAAAACAAACTATTATGAATAGTAAATATTACTGTTCATCAGGGGGTTTAAATTTTATAAATATAATATTTTGATAAATTTCCTTAATACGAATCCACAGACATAAAGAACTCGAAAAAAGGGGAATTATAACGTACAAGTACGGTATTTTACAAGTTGTATATAATTAATTATATAAAAACAAACTGTTATGAACAGTAAATATTACTGTTCATCAGAGGTTTACTTTTTATAAATATGATATTTTGATAAATTTTCTTAATACGAAGTCGTGAACATAAGAAACATATAAATCGGAGTTAAAACGATAAAGATATGAGGTTTCAAAATCGCGCGTACTATTTATATTTTTATACACTTTTTATAAAACAATTAAATTAATATCATTATGTAACCAATAAAAACATTAAACCATATATTTTTACAAATGATGCATTAGTAAATAAAAAATAATATTTTCTTTACGGGTACAAGTACATATACTTTTTAATTAACAAAGTACGAGTTAATTATTAATTTAACTTTTAAAGATTTAATAAAAACTAATAGGTGGTGGTGTGACTATATAACATGTGATATTTTATTTATACAAAATACATTATACTCATACGGCCTATAATTAATTAGGTTGCATTCGGATTTCCGAGATGATCCACTTATTTGATTTAGATAATCAATCATTCACCTACGGTGAGTTCATAGCCCCGCTTTTATATAATTATTGTTTTACAACTTTGGGGTGAGAAACATGCATTGTTTTACATTTAGACGCAAGTACCCTTTTAAACATATTACGAGTTGGCCTAAGTAGCTAAACCCACTATTGCCCACTATCATGAACTGTCAATTGCTAGTTAGCGAGCGCGAATGTTATGAATAGATCTATTTGGGATTGACATCCCAGATTAGGGTGAGTAGCCGCTCACTAGTTCGAATTTACTAAATACACAATGTTTTACATGTCGGAACAATTTGATAGCGGGTTTGAACATCTACACGGGCACATTTTGTGCATTAAATTACATACATATATGTCGAGCTTCGGTGTCATGAGCTTAGTGCACTTCGTAATTACTTTTAAGATATTGTATGTGTTACATGTCTTACATTGGAAATCTTGCGGTCCTATTTTTATACATTTATTAAACCTGTGAATTCACCAACTTTATGTTGACGTTTTAAAGCATGTTTTTCTCAAAGTCAATGAGGGACGAGAACAAGGATCACATTGGTGGTCAACAATTTTGGAGTCATTACTATAAAGATTTGGATGCATTACATTTTGGGGAATATTTGTTATGTCTTAAAATCTTTACTTTTCATGGATGAACTATTTAAGCTTCGGCTATTGTAACAAACAAGTCTATTTAATCAATGTTCAATTTAAAGACTTATATTGCAGTGCGTTTTCATAATCTCTGCTGTTGATCTATGAAGTAACACTCTCCAACCCATATTCCGCTGCGACCCATTTTGGGGGTGTTTTTTTTTAAACAATTAGAGGAAGTTTCAAAACTTCATCTCAAATCTCTTGGAATAATTTGTTGGTAAAGTCAAGTCATTAAAAGTTTAAAACTAGGCTAGGATTTAATGCTGATTCTTTACTACGCTTCTCCTGCAGTAGAAAGCTTTGTGAATTCATCTGAGATGTTAGAAAATCAGGAGAATAATAAGTCCAAATCTGATAAGGGATATCATGCAGTTCCCCCACCTTTTACAGGGAATTTCATACCTCGCAAACCTGATCTAACGTTTATGGATGAAATAGTTAAAAGTGAGAATTTGGATGTTACTACTGTTGTTACACCTAGTAATGTTAAGGCAGTTGAGTCAAATCACGAGTCTGCTAATGTAAAAAGTATTGGGATGCGTAGGAACCCTAAAACTGTTAGGAAGAAAGCTTTTAGACTCCACTCATTAAGGATTAAGAATTCTGATAATTGAAGTGAGGTAGAAATTATACCTAAGGATAAAACTGTTAGTTCTAGCACTGAAAAGATAAAACTTGTTAAGTCAGCTAGGGAAACAGTAGAGAAGGTAGAAACAACTAAACAAAACAAACACTATCCTAGAGGGAACCAAAGAAACTGGAACAATCTTATGTCCCAAAGACTAGGAAGTGACTTTAAAATGATTAATAAAGCTTGTTATGTTTGTGGTTAGTTTGAGTACTATCCCATTTGTGTGTGATAAAGTTTTAGGCTAGTGTGGAACAACTCAAGTAGGGTGAATCACAAGAACTTTTCTAATAAAATGACTCACCCTTACCCTAATAGAAGATTTGTTCCACAAGCAGTATTAACCAAGTCTGGCAAAATTAATACTGCTAGTGCAAGTGTTAATACTGCTGTCAGACCAATTAATACTGCTGGCTCAAAACCATCTGTGAATCATCCTAGACCAATATCAAATGCTTACAAAAAGGGATATTCACAAGTCACAAGGCCAGTTATCAAGTATTCAGCATAAAAGAATAGTATTTTCAATAAAAAGGTTAATACTGTCAGGGTAAAAGATACTACTGCTAGGGATAGAGCAGTAGTAAGTGAAAACAAGGGAAAAAGGGTTAATGCTGTTAAGGCCTCAGCATGCTGGGTTTGGAAAGCCAAAAACAGTAGTGCATCAAATACTTTCAAGAAATATTCTTACATTGATGCACGAGGCAGATCCAAGTCTATAATGGCTTGGATCCCCAAAAGAGTCTAATTCTCTTATTTTATGTGCAGGGCAACCCACAGCAGAAAGAGTACAAGGAAAAAGGAGTTATTGACAGTGGTTGCTCAAGGCACATGACTGGAAACAAATGCTATCTTACTGAATATGAAGATTATGATGGTGGATTTTTTTCCTTTGGAGATGTAATGGTTGAATTTCTAGAAAGGGACAAATTCATAACAAGGCAACATTGGATTTTGATAATGTGTACTTTTGTAAGGAGCTTAAGTATAACCTGTTTAGTGTGTCACAAATTTGTGACAAAAAGTTTAAAGTTTTTTTATAAACTACTGGAATGTTCTTGTCTTATCTTTTAACTTTAAGCTTACTTGATGAAAGTCAAGTTTTGCCTGAGGGTTTCAAGAAAGGGGATAATCATTTACAGTGTTGACCTAAAGAGTGTTGTCCCACTAAGGTTTAACTGCCTCTTTGCTTAAAAGGGCCACATTGATGAAATATAATTCTATGGCAATTGGAGTTGAGTCACATAAGCTTTAAGACATGAAAACTTGTGAGAGGAAAACCTTGTTAGTGTTTGCTTCAAAGATCTTTGAAAATGACCATTCTTGTGTTTCTTGTCAGAAAGGAAAGCAGCAACAAAGCTACTTGTAAGGCAAACTAGTGAACTCATCAACAAACCCTTACATATGCTTACTATGAGATCCTATTTGGGTCTATAAATGTTAAGAGTTTAATGAAAAAGTCTTATTGCCTAGTTGTCACGATGACTTTAGTAGTTTTCTTGGGTATTATTTTTGGCAAAATAAACGATGAGATATAGTAGGATATTAAAGACCTTCTTAACAAAATAGAAAAAATAACTAGACATAAAGTAAAATTAATCAGATGTGACAAATGTAACTGAGTTCAAAAATAGTGTAATGAATTAGTTCTGTGAAATGAAGGGTATTAAAGGAGGGAATTCAGTGTTGCTAGGGGACTCCTCAGCAGAATGGTGTTGCTAAGAGAGGAATTATACACTTGATAGAGGATGCAAGAAACTTTGTTAGTTGACTCTAAGTTACCAACCACCTTTGGGGTGAAGCGTTTATACTGCTTGCTATGTGCTAAAGGGGTCTTAGTCATTAAGCCTATACAAGACACCTTATGGAACTTATTGTGTGGAAGAACCCCATTGATAGACTTTATGAAACCTTTTGGGTGTCCTGTTACCATCTTAAATACCAAGGATCATCTAGGCAAGTTTGATGGAAAAGCTGATGAGATTTTTTGTTGGGTACTCTGTAGTTAGCAAGGCCATAAGAGTATTTAACAAAAGGACCAGGATAGTTGAAGAGACCTTAAACATTATATTTCTTGAAAATACACCTAATGTGACAGGAAATGAACCAGACTGGCTTTTTGATGTTGATTCTTTGACAATATCTATGAACTATATGCCAGTTGTTGCAGGAATCTAACTAATGGTATTGCATGAACTTGAGATAACATTGTTACAGGTCAGTAAGAAAGAAGACATAACCTGAACAAGAATACATCTTAATACCTATCTGCACAACTGATCTATTAATCTCTCAAGATCCTAAAGTCAGTGAAGAAGATGCTGAAGAGAAGCCTACTGAAATGGATAAAAGTAGAGCTTCAGATAAAGATGGGAAGGATGATCAAGCCACAAGAAGGAGTTTGTAATGTATTCAACAAAAAGCAGGCTGTACATCCTAACAGCACTAATAGTATTAATACTGTTAGTACACCTGTTAGTGCTGTTGGACCATCTTTTACTAATGATGATCCATCATCACCAGTTAATGCTGCTGAAGCTTCTAATGCATTTGAGGAACATCTATTTGAAAGATTTTCTCCTTTCAAAAATGCATTTACACTTCCACCTGTTTCAAATGTGACTCCAATGGATGATACTAGAATTTTTGGTAATGCTTATGATGATGAAGATGTAGGTGCAGAGGCTGACCTCAACAACTTGGAAACAACCATGAATGTCAGTCCTATTCCCACAACCAGAATTGACAAGGATCATCCTAAAGACCAGATCATTGGAGACTTTAATTCAGCTATTCAAACAAGGAGAATGACCAAGATTTCTGATGAACATGCTATGGTATGTTACATTAATAAGCAGATTAGAACAAATCACAAAGATTATCAGAACTACTTATTTTGCTTGTTTTCTCTCTCAAATGAAACCCAAGAAAGGGATTCAAGCTCTGGAAGATCCAAGCTAGATAGAAGCAATGCAAGAGGAGCTTCTAAAATTTCAACTTTAGAAGGTTTGGACACTGGTTAATCTACCTAATGGCAAGAGGGCCATTGGAACCAAATGGGTCTTTAGAAACAAGAAAGACGATGAGAATTGTAGTGAGAAAACAAGGCAAGACTGGGTTGTACAAGTTATATCAGAAGAAGGATTGATTATGATAAGGTTTTTGCTCTGTTGTAGGATAGATGCATCACAGTTATATAAAATTTTAGCCTATGCATCATTTATGGGGTTTATTGTGTAAATCTCTCTCTTTTTTCCTCTCCTCCGTTGTTTGTTGTGGAGAGAGATGTACACAATAAACCCCATAAATGATGCTTAGGCTAAAATAGCTTGATGCTTCTATCCTAGCAACATGAGCAAAAACCTTTTAATAATCAATTCCTTCTTCTTGGATATAAACCTTGTACAACCATTCTTGCCTTTTTTCTACTACAATTCCTCTTTCGTCTTTCTTCTTCTCTTGTTTTTCTAAAAGGAACCACATTTGGTTCCAATGGACCTCTTGCCATTAGGTAGATTACCAGTGTCAAACCTTCTAAAGTTGAAATTGTAGAAGCTCCTCTTGCATTGCTTATATCTAGCTTGGATCTTCCAGAGCTTGAATCACTTTATTGGATTCATTTTGGGAAAGAAAACACGCAAATAAGCAATTTTGATAATCTTTGTGATTTGTTCTCCTCTGCTTATTAATGTAACATACCATAGCATGTTCATCAGAAATCTTGGTCATTCTCCTTGTTTGAATAGCTGAATTTAAGTCTCCAATGATCTGGTCTTTAGGATGATCCTTGTCAATTCTGGTTGTGGGAATAGGACTGACATTCATGGTTATTTCCAAGTTGTAGAGGTCCTGCCTTGCACCCACATCTTCATTAATTCATAAGCATTACCGAAGATTTCTTGTATCATCTCTTAGAGTCACCTTTTGAAAAGGTGGGAAGTGCTAAATGCATCCTTTGAAAAGAGAAAATCTTTTCAAATAGTTGTTCCTCATATGCATTAGATAGCTTCAGCAGTATAATTACTAGTGATGATGATCATCATTAGTAAAAGATGGTCAACAGCATAATAACAAGGTTGTACTATCAGTATTTAATTTCTATTAGTGTGTTAGTTCGTACAGTTCTGCTTTTGTGCCGTTGAAGTAGCATTTCAAACTCACTTCTTGTGGCTTGATCATCCTCCCCATCTTTATCTGAAGCTCTACTTTTATCCATTTCAGTAGGCTTCTCTTCAGCATCTTCTTCACTGACTTTATGATCTTGAGAGATTAATAGATCAGTTGTGCAGATAGGTATTAAGATGTATTCTTGTTCAGGTTATGTTTCTTCTTAGCTTGGAACTGTAACAATGTCTATCTATAGTTTTGCAAAATACCATTAGTTTGATTTCTGCCAAACAAATGGGCACATAGTTCATAGATATTGACAAAGAATCAACATCAAAAAGCCAGTCTGGTCTATTTCCTTTCACATTAGGTATATTTTCAAGAAATCTAATATTTAAGGTCTCTTCAACTATCCTGGTCCTCTTGTTAAATACTCTTATGGCCGTTGCTCAACTACTGAGTACACAACAAAAAAACCCCATCATCAGCTTTCCATCAACCGTTGATAGATGATCCATGGTATTTAGATGGTAACAGGATTCCCAAAAGGTTCATGAGTCTATCAATGGGTTCTTCAACAAATAAGTCATTAGGTGTCTTGTTATTGAGCTTATTGACTAAGACCCTATTTGCACCATAGCAAGCAGTATTAACTGCCTTCAGCCAAAAGGTGGTTGGATAAAACTTAGAGGTCAACTAACATAGTTCTATGCATCATCTTATCAGTGTTTCGATTCCTCCTCTTAGCTAACAACATTCTGATGAGGAGTCCTAGCAACCTGAATTCCTCTTAATACCTTTCATTTCACGAACTAATTCATTACATATTTGAATCAGTTCATTGTCACATCTGATAATTTTACGTTATGGTCTAGTGATTTTCTAGTTTTGTTATGATGGTCATTAATATCTACTAGTCTCATCGTTAGTGGCGTGTCCACAAAGCACATAACCAGAAAATCTACTAAAGTCATCAGTGACAACTAGGCAATAAGACTTTTTCATTAAACTCTTAACATTTATAGGACCAAATAGGTCCATATGAAGCATATGTAAGGGTTTGTTGATGAGATCACAAGTTTGGCTTTACAAGGAGCTTTGTGCTGCTTTACTTTTGAAAAGTAACTCAAGGAAATGTCATTTTCAAAGAATCTTTGAGCCAAACCTCTAACAAGGTTTCCTCTCACAAGTTTGTTCATGTTTTTAAAGTTTATGTGACCAAGCCTCCTATGCCATAAATTAGATTCATCAATTATGGCCCTTAGCAAAGAGGCAAGTTAAACCTTTAGTGGGAACAACACTCTTTTTGGTCAACACTGTAAATGTTATCCTTTCTTGATATCTCTCAGCAAAACTTGAATTTTCATCAAAGTAGCATTAGTTAAAAGATAAGACGAGACATTCAGTGTTTGTAAAAAAACATTATTCTTTTTGTTCTCAATTTGTGACACACTAAACCAGATTATACTTAAGCTCCTTTCAAAGTACACTTTAACAATAATCAAATGTTCCTGTTTTGATTTTACCTTTTACTAGTAATTACTACCATTTAACCATCTCCCAAAGGAACAAACCCATCTAATCTTCATATTCGTAAGATAGCTTTTGTTTCCAGTCAGTGCCTTGAGCAACACTATTTGCCTCTATGGCAATAAACTACATTTTTCCTTAATAATCCTTTCTGTGTCGGGTTGCCATGCACATGAAAATATGAGAATTAGACTTTTTAGGGATCCAACCTAAGCCATTATAGAATTAGATCTGCCTCGTGCATCCAATGTAAGAATATTTCTTGAAAGATTTTGATGCATACTATTTTTTGGCTTTCCAAAAACCCAGCATGACTGGAGGCCTTCAACAGCATTAAACATTTTTCTCTTGTTTTACTTTACTACTGCTCTAATCCCTAGCGGTAGTATCTTTGACCCTGATCAGTATCAAACTTTTTATATGAAAAATACTCGTTCTTTTTGCTGAATTACTTGATTTAAATGCCTTGTGACTTGTGAATATCCCTTTTTATAAGCATTTGATATTGGTCTAGGATGATTCACAGTTAGTTGGTTTTGAGCTAGCAGTATTAACTGGTCTGACAACAGTATTAACACTTGCACCAGCAGTATTATTTGCCATACTCTGGTTAATACTTCTTGTGGAATAAATCTTCTATTAGGGTAGAAGGTGAGTCATTTTATTAGCAAAGTTCTTGTGATTCACCCTACTTGAGTTGTTCCACACTAGACTTATAACCTTTTTATCACACACATAATGGTGATAAGCAATAAATACCACAACAAAACATGCCTTTATTAATCATTTTTAAAGTCACTTCCTAGTCTTTGGGACATAAGATTATTCCAGTTTCTTTAGTTCCCTCTAGGATAGTGTTTGTTTTGTTTAGTTGTTTCTACCTTCTCTACTGTTTCCCTAGCAGTCTTAACAAGTTTTGTCTTTTCAGTGCTAGAACTAACAGTTTTATCATTTAGGTTAAAATTTCTACGTCACTTTCATTATCAGTCATTTAATCCTTAATGAGTGGGAGGTCATAGCTTTTCTTCCTAACAGTTTTAGGTATCTACTTAATCCGCCATTACTTTTTACATTTGATGTCTCATGATTTGACTTCAACTGCCTTAACTTTACTCAGGTTTCTGTAACAACAGTATATTAACATCTAAATTCTCACTTTCACTACTTCTCCATAATCGTTAGATCAGGTTGCGAGGATTGAATTCCCTGTAAAAGGTGGGGGAACTGCATGATATCCCTTATCAGATTTAGACTTATTATTCTCTGATTTTCTAAACATCTCAGTGAATCTCACAAGCTTTTCTTACTGCAGGAGAAGCTGTAGTTAGAAGAATCTGCATTATATCTAGCTAGTTAACAATTGTTTATGAACTTGACTTTCCAACTAACTATCAAAGATTTGTTGTAATTTTGTAACATTGCTCTAATGTAACACCCCAAAATGGGTCGCAGCGGAAAATGGGTTGGAGAGTGTTACTTCATAGATCAATAGCACGAGATATGAGAACGACCTCATATATAAGTCGTTTATATTGATACATTGGATTAAATAGACTTGTTTTGTTACAATAGCAGAAGCTTAAATTGTTCATCCATGATAAGTATAGATTTTAAGACATAACAAATTTTCCCAGAATTGTAATGCATCCAAATCTTTATAGTATGACTCACAACATTGGTGACCACCAATGTTCATTGTTTCTCTAAATTATTGTCTTGAGACAAAAAAACATGCTTTTTTAAAACGTCAAATAAAGTTGGTGAATTCACATGGTTTAGCAAATGTATAAAATAGGACACCAAGAATTTCCAATGTAAGACATGTAAACAATACAATAACTTTAAAAAGTAATTACGAAGTGCACCAAAGATCATGACACAGTGCTCGACACTATATGTATGCAATTTTAATGTACAAAATGTGCCGTGTTCGTAGATGTTCAAACCCGCATCATCCCAAATTGTTCCCGACATGTAATACATTCCGTTTGTTTTAGTACATGCGAAACTAGTGGCGCTACTCACATCCGAACGGGGTTGTCAATCCAATAGATCTATTCATAAACATTTGGGATCGCTAACTAGCAATTGAAGTTCATGATAGTGGGCAATAGTGTGTTAGCTACTTAGGCCCAACTAGTCAATATGTTTTAAGTGGTATTGCGTCTAAAATGTAAACAAAAATGTCATGTTTCTCACCCCAAAGTTGTAAAAACATTAATTTATATTAAAAGCGGCGGCTATAGTACTACACCGTCGGTGAATGATTGATTATCTAAATCAAATAAGTCGGACTCATCTCGGAAATCCGGGAATGCCAATCCTTAAAAAATTAATTATTGGCCGTAGAGTATAATGTGATTTGTATAAATAAAAATCACATGTTATATAGTCCACACCACCAAACATATTAGTTTTTATTAAATCTTTAAAAGTTAAATTAATAATTTACTCGTACTTTGTTAATTAAAAAGTATATGTACTTGTACCCGTAAAGAAAATATTAGTTTTATTTACTAATGCATCATTTGTAAAAATATATGGTTTAATGTTTTTATTGGTCACACAATGATATTAATTTAATTGTTTTATAAAAAATGTATAAAAATATAAATAGTACGCGCGATCTTAAAACCTCATATCCTTATCGTTTTAATTCCGATTTATACGTTTCTTATGTCCACGACTTCGTATTAAGAAAATCTATCAAAATATCATATTTATAAAAAGTAAACCTCTGTATGAACGTAATTTTTTAATGTTCATAAACAGTTTGTTTTTATATAATTAATTATATACAACTTGTAAAATACGTAACTTGTTCGTTATAATTCCGTTTTTCGAGTTCTTTATGTCCGTGGATTCGTATTAAGGAAATTTATCAAAATATTATATTTATAAAATTTAAACCCCTGATGAACAGTAATATTTACAGTTCATAACAGTTTGTTTTTATATAATTAATTATATACAACTTGTAAAATGCGTAACTTGTTCGTTATAATTTCGTTTTTCGAGTTCTTTATGTCCGTGGATTCGTATTAAGGAAATTTATCAAAATATTATATTTATAAAATTTAAATCCCTGATGAACAGTAATAATTACTGTTCACATCTGTGCTTAAAACTGTTTTTATATAGTTAAATATATATAACTTGTAAAATTCGTAACTTGTTCGTTATAATTCTGTTTTTCGAGTTCCTTACATGCTTACGATCCTTGTGAAGAGTACTATTTTTATAAAATATAAAATGTATGGTTTATGGTTCGAATTCCAACAGTAGGTATAAAAAGCAATTAGGGTTTTTAATTAATAAAGTTAGTTTATAATCATTTTTGTTTAAGAACCTTGCACCATAATTTCACCAAGTGTTATACCGTACATCTTACATGTATTAAGTCCTCTAAGTGTTCATGTCACTTGTTCATATGAAATCCTTAAACACTTTATATAACTTAAAAATGAATCTAGGTGGTGATTAACTTATACAACAAAGTTGTAACACAATATGATGATTGACATGAAATACTTTAAATGGACTTTTAGAAGCATGAGTGGGATGATGAACACAGATGTAAACCCTAACCAAGCTTTCAAAAATCAAAAACCCTAATCAAGAAAACACTCTAGAGATATGTTTTTCCTTGATAAATTACCTTGTTAAACCCGATTCCAACTTGTTAACACCTGGAGTAACCTTAG
This sequence comes from Tanacetum coccineum, assembly GCA_026074375.1. Lineage (NCBI taxonomy): Eukaryota > Viridiplantae > Streptophyta > Magnoliopsida > Asterales > Asteraceae > Tanacetum > Tanacetum coccineum. Next base: position 52,577 of record BQNB010004527.1, on the reverse strand, counting down.
TAGCCTTGAATGAATTGTTAATACCCTTGGAATACCTTAGAAAGTCAAAGATATATGAAACCCAAATAGCCAAGAGTATGCCGTGGGTTTAGAGCTTATTTTGGGAGAGAATGATATGTTTTTCTTGTAAATGGGAAGAGTATATGTTAGACAACCTAGGACTTTCCTTTTATAGTGTTAAGGAACCTTAAACAACCTAAAATGAAACCATGGGATTGAAAATGGTTTTAAGGAAAAGGTCAAAAGACCTCTCCTCCTCCCTATGCTAACTCACGGCTGAAATGGGGGGGGAGGTACAAGTAATGAGACAATCTTTAGAAACTTGGGTCTAGTACATTAGTTGTAAAGAATTACATGTGTAGAAAGGAGTTAGTGGAATTTTTGTCATTTCTTTCTTATGTAACTCTTCTTTAGGTCCGGTTTTAAGGATTGGTAAGCAAGTAAAATAAAGGTAAATTTTGGGTATTGGGTATAATCGTGGGTATTTTTTTGAGTGTAGATAGGTAAAGGTGCTTCCGGGTATGACCGAATGTAATTTATTGCGAAACGTAATCGTTTTATGTAACAACAAAAATAAATTACAAAAAGTGAAATTTACTCCTAATAAATCATATAACACTTGCTTGATGTAACTTTTTTTGTTTGATGTTCTGTTTCATTGAACGTTGATTTTTAGTTTACGCGATTTTAAATATAGTTAATAATTAAAAGCGAACGAGTTAAGGACTCTAAAATAAATAATGGAATTTAATAAAGTTGTAAATAACCTAAAAATGGAAATGTTACAGTTCCACCCGTTAGAGAGCCTTCTTCCAAGGGCTCAAGATGTAACATTTTTCGAGGGTGGCGGTTTTTGGGAATGGAGGGTGCGGATACTTTTCCCGGAACTGATCTTCGCGTTCCCATGTGAACTCAGGACCTCTCTTGGAGTTCCATCGAACTTTGATGATGGGAATACGACTTCATCTTAACCTCCTGACTTCACGATCCAAGATTTCCACTGGTTCTTCAACAAAGTAGAGTTTATCATCAATGGGTTTATTTCATCTAAACGGAACTGCCAATGCTCGTCAGAATAAACACTTTCTTTAGATGGGATACATGAAGTGTTATGAACCTGCTTAACTGTTGAGGTAGTTCGAGTCTATAAGCAATGGTTCCCACTTTGGCTAACACCTTGAAAGGTCCAATATACCTCGGGTTCAACTTTCCCCGTTTTCCAAAACGTACGACCCCTTTCAGGTTGATACCTTTAACTAAACTTCGTATCACCAACCTGGAATCTCTAAAGGCTTACGTTCTCACATCGGCGTATATCTTTTGGCGATCAAGAGCAGCTTGGATTCTGTGATTATTCTGGACAATTTTCTAGGTTGATTTCTATGAACAAGTTCAGATCGTGTGAGCCGAGCATCTTCGGACTTCGGCCCAAAACACACAGGCGATCGACACTTTCGGCCATATTAAGTTCCTCGAATGGGCAGCTTTAATATCGCATAGGTAGCTATTTTGTACGAGAATTCGTATCTGCGGTAAAGTGTCCCTTTCCCAACCATTCCCAAAGTCATTCACACAAGCGCGTACATATCTTAAAGAGTTTGAATGGTTCTTTCGTTTGTCCAATCAGTCTCGGATGTATATGCCGTATAATATCCAGCCCGAGTACCTATAGCTTTCTGAAATGACCTCCAGAAGTTTAACGTAAAACGGGGGTCACGATCACAAATGATCGAGACTGGTATCCCATGCCTTGTGACCACTTCTTTCAAGTACAGTCTTGCTAGTTTGTCCATTGGGTCAGTTTCACTCATTGGTAAAAGTGTGCAGACTTAGTGAGTCGGTATACTTTAACCTCATGATGGTGTCGTTTCCAATTGCGTTATTGGGAGTTCGGTGACAATATCCATAGTGTTATTTTCCCACTTCCATTGAGGAATTGTTGTATTGTAAGTAAGCCAGATGGTTTTTGGTGTTTGGCTTGACTCTTAAAACCGTCTAACACTTCGCTTACATAGGTGGCGAAATGTTCAGTTTTGTTAGGCCACCAGTATAGTTGCTTCTTGTCATGGTACCATCTTATCGGAACCCGAGGTGAACAGAATACTTCGACTTGTGAGACTATGCTAATCTGTGTCCTATAGGTCACCATGCACTGGGTAACCAACTTCTGTTGTTTGACACAATGTTCTCGTCCCGCACGCGGTTTCCAACTTCTCCTTCCTCGGGCTTTTTCTGGGGCCTTCGAATTCTCAATCAAATACCTCTTACGTCTTCCAGATTGACGGTTTTTTTGGTTTATTGCCTCAATATGAGCCTCCAAAATCGCTGGAAGCGGCAAACAATAGGTCATAATATAGGCCCGAACCAGTAATGGCTTTATTTTTCCTTTTCTGCTCAATTGCTCAGCCACTACATTTGCTTTTCCTCGGTCGATTAACGGATTTCACCAATCTTAATCATATCCAATTACAACCAAACGGCGACTGTCTCCATGTTTAATTCCTTCTGATCGAGGATGTGTTGTAAACTTTTGTGGTTAGTGAACACTGTATATTTTATTCCGTACAAATAATGCCTCCAAAATTTTTTTGAGCGATACTACTGAGCCTTAACTAACAAAATTTTTTTTTTTTTTTTTTTTTCATGAGTGGTGTAATTTTTCTCATGAATCTTTTGTTGTACGTGTCTGAATAAGCAATCTCTTTTTCTCTTTGCTAATAGGCACTGCGCCCATAACCCTTTGTTTGAAGCATCACAGTAAGCGATAAAGTCTTCATTTCCTTCGGGTAACGCTAGAATTGGTGCACTACACAACTTCTGCTTTATCAACTGAAAAGCTGCCTCTGCCTTGTCACTCCAATCAAACTTGATCTTCTTTTGAGTGAGCTTGGTCATTGGCTTGGCGATCTTTGAGAATCCTTCAATGAATCTTCGGTGTTATAAGCCTGCTAGACCAAAAAATTTGTCTTTTATCGAATCTCCATTGCAGACTTAGGAGATGCCCATCTTTAACTGGATTCATCTTGGAGGGATCCACTTGAATAACCCTTGACTGACGACTCCATGACATGAAACTGTACTTTAGGATCAGATTCGAATTTAGAGAATTTGGCATACAACTGCTCCTTCTTAAGCAACTCCAAGATTAACTTGAGGTGCTCTGCATGCTCTTGCTTGTTCTTCGAGTATATCAGAATATCGTCAATAAAGACAATCACGAATTTATCCAGATATGGCTTGCACACCCGATTCATGAGATCCATAAATACAGCAGGTGCGGTAGTAAAACCAAAACGACATAACTTGCAAATCATAATGTATATGAGTTTGAATGCGGATTTGGTATATCTCTTCACGACCCTTGTTGTTGATAACACGACCTCAGGTCGATCTTTGGAGTAGATACTCGTACACTTGTAGTTGATCAAAACAAATCATCAATCCGGGGAAGCGTGATAAACGGATTCTTTTCCGTCAGCTTATTCAATTCCTCCGATATATCATCTGTACTTCCGAATGATCCATCTTCTTCTTGACAAAAAGGACCGTGAGCTCCCCAAGGTGAGGTACTGGGTTCTTAGATAACCCTTTTTTGTCGGAAGTTCCTTTTAGTTGGTCCGACAATTCTTTCATATCGGACGGAGCCAGTCGATAAGGTGCCCGTGCTACTGGCGCAGCACCAGGTATCAAATCGATTTGAAATTCTACTTGGCGGGTTGGTGAAATACCCGGCAAGTCCCCGGGAAATACCTCAGGAAATTCTTAAACTATTGGTACTTTCTTCAAGTTGCTTCTCCTTGATTGTCTTCCGCCTTTTTCATTAGTAACTTGTGCCAGGAATCAGTTAGACACATCACCTCCAGCATATACTTTTGTATTTGGTGCACGAAGATGATGTTATCGGGACTCAACGACGTTGTTGCTTTCCGTCACCATGAAAAATTAAAATCTTGTCTCCAAAGGGAACACGAACAAGTTTCTCATCACAAACGATTACGGCATGGTATTTAGCTAACCAGTCCATACCAATAATGACGTCAAAACTACCCATCTCTACGGGCATCAAGTCGATGTTGAATGGGTGATTTAGAAAGTTTAGAGTGTAACCCCGTATAAGTGTATTAACCCAAATTATTCTACCGTCAGCTAACTCAACATCATAACCATGGTTCTAATGTAGTTGGGTATGATATCATCAAAGAACTAAATGCAGTAGATATGAAATTTATCGGCACTAGTCTCAATAGTATTGAAGCATAAACGGTATTTTAGGAGGATCGTACTGTGACAACTTTAGAGTTCGGGTTAGTTCAGGAGAGCCACAACATAAGGCTCTTGCTACAGCATTGCCATTTCCAGTCCGATTCCCTTGATTTCCATTCTACAGCTTTGGGCATCACTCTGAAGTGGACCTTGTGAACTCCACACTCAAAGCAAGTGATACCTCGTGGATTTGTCCCTTGGGTTCTCTGGTTATTGTTGTTGTTGTTATTGTTGTTAGCAGTGGTCGAACTGTTTCAGTCACGGGCCCGTATGGTCCTAGTGACCATCTTTTTACAGTTAGTTGCACTTTTGAGTACATGTCCCATCCGTGGTGATAATTGCACTTGGGCACATAGAGGTTTGGTTCCTCCATAAGGCTCTCTTATCTTACTGAGCACAGCAGTGTAAGCACGTGCTAACTTTATTTCTTTTGAAATGGTTGCTCGTTTGGTTTTGGTTGTTCTTGAAGTATCTTCTAATTTCCTCTTATTCTCGGCTTGCGTTAAGCTGCTGTGAGCATCTTTTTGTCATCATTTTAGTAGCAAATTCAATTGCCTCTCCTGCATTTGACTGAGGCTTTGATGCCTTATACACGCATGAATATGTCGCGGTAAGACCAACGACATACCTATACACTTTCAGTTGATTCCTCAGGAAACATTCTATCACACATGAGTGCCAACTCTTGGAATCGCTGATTGTAAGTCATCAAATCGGTACCTCTCACCTTTAGGTTCCAATACTCAGATTCCAGCTTTTTGATCTCGCCATGGCTGGCAAATAGTATATCTGTTATCATACTTTTCAAAGCCGTTATGGCTTTGTATATGTAACATCTTGTCCGACAGCCCTTATGTGCGAGTTCCACCACGTCAAGCATCCTTGAAGGTACAAGATGCCATACTTAACTGACTTGTAAATAGCACCAGTTGCTAGATTAGGAAAAAAGGATTCCATCTTTCTGCCCATTGGGTAAGGCCAACGACTCATTCGGTGCCTTTGACAATTTATGGCTGGCATTTCAAGAAATCAGTGTAAGTGCATTCTCTGTTTGAGTAGGCACTTGCCTTCTTTCCGCCAGTTTCATTGATATCATGGCTGTTATCGCCGTCTCTGCTCCTGCTTGCATCGCGTTCTGCTAGAGCAGCAGCAACGCCTTGATCAATTAAAGCTTGGAGTTGAGCATCAGTGACAGTTGTGGTAGGAGTGGTTGTGGTGGCGGGTGTTGTCCTCGTGGTTCTTCTTGTTGGTGGCATTTTCTTCAAAATCACAAGGATATAATTTCACAGTCAGATTTATGCAATCATAAACTGTAACGTGACATATGTATCATAAATAGAAGATCACCATCCACAGTGAAATATACAACTGAAAGTGAAATCAACAATGACATAAATAAATCAACATCCATACACAACAACATCGATAATCATACATGATGGCCCTGATTACAACATGTTTAGTACAATGAGATACAAAAGTGAAAATATGGACCTAAGGCGGTGTTAGCTGGGGATCACCCATAATACTTAACACGCCATACAATGATAGCTAAAAGATAAAACAAAAGTCCCTACAGCCTATTAGCTGGGAGTAACCCATAAAACTTAATAGGATTATATCTGGATAGCTACAAAGATAAAGCATAACAGCTGCTCGTACCAGGGGGGGGGGGGGACCCTTTTTTTTTCTGCCTGGCCCATTCCTGGGGCCTTTGGGTCTCTAGCCTCTAGTGTTTCGCTATCACTCCAAGCATTGTAGTCAACCGATGTCTGAAGTGATGTGGTCTGAGTAATCAATGTGGCAACCTGTGCCCAGTGTCCTAACTATGGTGCATCTTATGGCTGCACTCCTCTCCTCAGAACTAGTCCATGCTATACGAGCATATACAGCCTCTCTATCCAAAGCCAAAGCTGTGTGGCGGTGGTATGGTCTATCTCTGTATAGTGTGTTGACTCGGGCTCTCAAGTAAGCTCGGTCATCATATGCCTCCTCAAATCGTACCTGAAACTCCTCAGTCCTCTGCCTAACAGTAGTATCAAGCTCTGTCACTCTCTGGTCGACCCCCTCCAAGGTGGTCGGTGCTATCTCCATCATGGCCTCAACAATCTCATCCCAAGTGTCAACCTCTGGAGTAGGCCCTGGCTGTCTCGCGGCACCAGCTGCTGAACTCTCCCCGATCTCGCATCCGGGAGCGGGAGTAGTAAGACAAGCTCTCTTCCGAGGCGGCATCTCAGCCTCGAGAATATCAGTCCTGGGGGAAGTAGATGGAAGTGATAAGGGTGGTGATGCAGCTGCAGCCTCTCTTCGAATTCGGCCTGCCCTATAGCTATTGGTGCCCCTGATCAGTAGGGCTTAGTAGTGAGTGTGATGGTTGGGGGTATGGTAAGATGCAACAAGTAGTGGTGGTTGTAGGTTTGCGGTAGGCCATACTCGCATTGGTGCCTCCATGGATGCTGACATCGGTGGCTCAGGTCTGACAGTCTTCCGTGCCCTACGGAAGTACAGTGTCTGGGCAAGGGGGATTCTTAATGATCTGAGGTGGTCTAGGTGTGGGTGCAGACTCATCAGTCTCGAATGCCTCTGTATCCCCAGCCGAGGGAACAGGGTCAGCAATAGGTATAGCAGAAGAGTCGGCCGGAGCTAGGTGCTCCTCCTCCTCCTCGTCATCCTCGAAAGGCTCCTCATCATCATCATCAGCATCATCATCATCAGTGTCATCATCGGAGGGCTCATCATCTCCATCCCCTCCATCGGCAGGGTAATCAGCATGCTCCTCCTCGGAGTCCTCCTCCGGATCCTCCTCCGGATCGGTATCAGGTACATAGCCTGGTGATAGGGCTACGGGTGAAGCATCAGCGGGTAGAGGCTGGTCCTCCATGGGTGCCTCGTCCTCTGAAGGTACTAAGTACTCGGGGTACTCAGGCTCGGGTACAAATGGTATCTCAATGGATGCTGGTGAGTGCTCAGGACCGGGCACAAAATCAGGGGATGCTGGGTGCTCAGGTCCAGGCACATAGTCCGGAGATGGTGGGGCTACTGGCTGCATGGGAAGTCCATCGTATCCTAATACGATGACTCGTGGTACCTCTCCATCAGATATCTCCTCGTCGGCTCCCCAGAAGACTCTCCCTGGTTCGGAGTCGGTGTACACAGAGGTGTAGGTGACAGCGGATGATGCAGAAGACATAACTGCAGGAAGGTAAGTAAACTTATATAAGTATATTATATAAGACTAGTATATTATATATGTAATATAATATAAACATGTATGCATATCAATTAATGCAAGTCAATAGTGTATGTGTCCCGTGAAAAACTTTTGTATGATGCAATGTTTGAAAATGGTTATAGTCCAAGTAAAAACATTTGACCTGGTTCTCTATAACCTAGGCTCTTGATGCCAATCTGTAACACCCCCAAAATGGGTCGCAGCGGAATATGGGTTGGGGAATGTTACTTCATAGATCAACAGCACGAGATAAGAGAACGACCTCTATATGAGTCGTTTAAAATTGATACATTGGATTAAATAGACTTGTTTGTTACAATAGCCGAAGCTTAAATAGTTCATCCATGAAAAGTAAAGATTTTAAGACATAACAAATATTCCCAAAATGTAATGCATCCAAATCTTTATAGTAATGACTCCAAAATGATGACCACCAATGTATCCTTGTTTCTCGTACCTTATTGACCTGAGAAAAACATGCTTTAAAACGTCAACATAAAGTTGGTGAATTCACAGGTTTAGTAAATGTATAAAGTAGGACCACAAGATTTCCAATGTAAGACATGTAACACATACAATATCTCAAAAGTAATTACGAGTGCAGTAAGTTCATGACACCGAAGCTCGACATATGTGTATGCAATTTAATGCACTAAATGTGCCCATGTAGATGTTTCAACAAAAAACCCGCAACATCCAAATTGGTTCCGACATGTATACGTTACGTTGTTTCCGGTACCTTGAAACTGATGAGCGCTACTCACCCGAACGGGGACGTCAATCCCAAATAGATCTATTCATAACATTCTCAGCTCGATAACTAGCAAATTACAGTTCATGAGGGTGGGCAAATAGTTTGGTTTAGCTACTAGGGCAACTCAAATAGTTTTAAAAGAGTACTTGCGTCCAAATGTAAAACAATGCATGTTTCTCACCCCAAAGTTGTAAAACAATATAGTTGTATAAAAGCGGGGCTATGAACTCACCGTAAGTGAATGATTGATTATCTAAATCAAGTAAGTGAATCGCCTCGGCAATTTGAATGCAACCTAATTAATTATAGGCCGAATGAGTATAATGTATTTCATATAAATAGAACATCACATGTTGTATAGCCCCCTTTTGTTTACACCACCACCTAATAGTTTTTATTAACCATTTAAAAGTTAAAACAATAATTAACTCGTACTTTGTTAAATGAAAGTGTGTGTACTTGTGTCCGTAAGAAAATATTATTTTCGTTTACTAATGCATCGTTTGTAAAAATGTATGATTTAATAATGATATTTTATTATTAAATTAATTGTTTTATAAAAGATTGTATAAAAATAAAAGTAATGCGCGCGAGTTTTAAAACTTCATATCTTTATCGTTTCGACTCCGTTTTATACGTTTCTTATATCCACGTCTTCGTATATAAAATAGTTTAGTCAAATAACATATTAGAAGATTTAAACCCACTGAAGAACATAACTCTTTAACTGTTCATCACAGTTTTATAAAAACTAATTTTAATAAATTTATTATATGTAACATGTTAAATTATAACTCGTTGTTAGTAGTTCCGTTTCTTCTCGAGATCCTTATGTCCTTGGATTAGTATTAAGAAAATTTATCAAAAATATTAAATATATAAAATTTACATCCCCTGGTGAACAGTAGTATATACTATCACTAGCAGTATTCATAAAATTTGTTATCATATATAATTATCTAAAACTTGTCATTTACGTACGTGTTCGTTATAATCCGTTTATTTTTTTCGATTCTTTATGTCCGTGAATTTTGTATTAAGGAAATTTATCAAAATATTAGATTTATGGGATTTTTACATCTGATGAACAGTAACTTTTACTGTTCATCACAGTTTATAAAATTATTTTTATAAAGCTAATTAGGTATAACTTGTAAATTACGTATCTTGCTTTCGTATAATACCGTTATACTCGAGTTCCTTACATGCTCACGATCCTTGTAAAGAGCACTATTTTTATAAAATATAATACATATGGTTTATAGTTCGAATTTCAAAAATATATATAAAGTCATAATTAGGGTTTCTAATTAAACAAGTAGTTTACAATCATTTTATTTAGGAACCTTGCACCATTATTTTTCCAAGTGTTATACCGTATATCTTACATGTATTTAGTCCTCTAAATGTCCATGTCCTTTGTCCATATGAAATCATCATATACCTTATATAACTTTAAAATAAAACTAGGTGGTGATTAACTAATGCAACAATTATGTATACAATAGAAAATAAATAAACGAGTATTGAAAACTTTAAATAGACCTTATAGAAATCAAGTAGGATGATGAACACAAGATGTAAACCCCAAACAAGCCTTCAAAACCAAAACCCTAATCAAGAAAACCCTAATTATGTTTTCTTGATAATTCCTTGTTAAACCCGAATCCAAGCTTCCCAACTACTGAGTAGTCTTAGTAACTTAGAATGAACACTTAATGCTTAGAATACCTTGTTGCAAAAGTTAAAAATGAAACCCCTAATAATCAATAGTAGGTGCCCCGTGGGTTTTGAGTGGAAAAGAGAGAGAGTTTCTTTGGTTTTTTTCTTGTATGATTGTTAAGAGTAAAAGAACCTAAGGGCTTTCTTTATAAATCAACTTGGAAACAAGGAAACAACCTTAAAGTGAAACCATGTTGACACATGAGTTTTAGAGGACAAGAAGTGTAAAGCTCTCCTCCACTCAGGAGGAGGGTACGTTCAAGGACACAAGACACCAAGAATAGACAAATTTCTAGTATCATTGGGCCAAGACCACTATTGTGTAAGGGTTTAACATGTATAGGAAAAGAACTTAATAGGGATAAAAGATTTATTTCAATGTGTATCATGGCAAGGTCCTGTTTATAATTTATAAGAACAAAATAATTAAAGTTTGAGTATTGGGTATAAACGGGGAATTTTGTATTAAAAGTGTATATAGGTAAAGGTGCTCCGGGTACTACCGAAAAGAAATTTATTGCGAACGTAAGCGTTTTACGTAACCAACAAAAATAAATTATGAAAAGTTATAAATTATACTCCTAATAATCATATAACACTTGCTTGATGTAAACTTTAATTCGTTTGGTGTCCGTTTACATTGACCGTTGATTTTTAGTTTACGCGATTTAACTATAAGTTAATAATTAAAAGCGAACGCGTAAAACTCTAAAAATAAATAATGGAATTTATTAAAGTTGAAAATAACCTGAATGATGTTATGAACGAATGATGGTATATATCATATAAGATAGATTGGCATCAAGAGCCTAGGTTATAGAGAACCAGGTCAAATGTTTTTTACTTGGACTATAACCATTTTCAAACATTGCATCATACAAAAGTTTTTCATGGGACACATACACTATTGAGTTGCATTTATTAATTATACTAAATGCTTACGTAATGTATAACTACATACCTTAACATGCATATATATAACCTACCCTACCTTTCGATAATTACACATGTTTATATACGAGTTTATTATATAAAATAACTAGAGCATTCTAATGACAAAGTATAACATAAACACCGTATGTCTAAACGTTAATCTATCTTATCTGATAAGTACCATTCATTCGTTCATGAACATCATCATATACCACAAATCAATCATACCATCGTCCATATCATACATGATGCATTCGTATTTTACCATGCAACATTTTCCATCATTGCCCATGTGTGCATATTCATTCACCATGCATCATCGTATATCGTGAGTACTTTTCATAGTGCACGCATCCTGCATGGTTTAATATAAAGGCGATTTATATAAACTTTTGCGTGTGCAGGTTATGGCTGCATCCACTATTCCCATCTCTGCTGAGGAGAATCTTAGGGACCCGATCGATATCCAGGTAGATATGATTGCACCCATAGGCGTGTCTGCTTCAGTTATTTTGCTTTTCCTGCAGCGGCCATATGTGAGGACACAAGCCCATCATAGGGGAGGCAATATGTGGCGTACAAGAGTCAATTATTATGATGCCCACACATGAGGAGATGACCGGCTCAAGATTTAAGGGCAGACATTCTAGGAGCAGAAATATGCTTCATTGGCGTATTATTGCTATGATTAAGACTACGGAGGCAATCGAGAAAATTACTCGTAACCGTGAGAGACAGGCTCAGAGTTAAGATATGATCAGCAGGTTCGGCTGCGGTTCAAGAGTCCCAGCGTCAGGACCGAGAGGACTTTAGGAAACTCAAGGAGCTCATGACCAGTCAGTTCGGATGGCACTCATAGATATCATGCTTCATGATTTATGTACTAGCTTGTATTGGAGATTTTTTTTTATTAAGAAAACATGTAGTATTTTGGTGGGAAGAAACAATGAACCCAATTATCTAAATAATTATGGGATTAATGAAAACTTCGTCAATTATATTTCAAACTCTCTATTAATCCATGCAAAACCGATTACAAAACTCATGATTTTTTTTTGAAACACAAATCACTAATCACACACTAAACTATTTCGATATCCCTCATAAACTATTTCCATGGTCAATTTTCAAAACTATCTTGTTATCCATTCATAAACAATTTGTTACCTCAACATAACCAGCTTACCATTTACAATATTAACGTCACAATGCATCCTTCAAATTTATTTTGAATAACCACATCATAAACAATATTTAGTAATGTCTCATACAACAAAGTCAATGTCGTTACAAAATACCTTATTAACGATTAATAACTATCATTTTATTAAACTATTTTCCTATCATTGGCAAACGTTTTTAAACCATCGTTCGAGTGAAAAATAAAGTTCTATAAACTATTCCGACAGTCCGCCTTGTAAACAATTTCCACATTGAAATAAACTTTCTTACTATTCAAAATAAATCATTCACTATCCGGGGTTATAAAACGCATTTTATAAATGGTTTTTACAAATCACTTTGAAAACTATTTTACTGTTGTAATAGACTATTTTACTATCATCTAATCAGATACCACCTTATTAACTATGTTCTTACCATCGCATAAACCATTTTACAGTTACCTAATAACCTATTTCGGTATTACAAAAAAAAATGATTTACCATCACCTTACAAAACTTTTGCCAACATTTATAAATATTTTCACTTGTGTTTTATAAACAAATTTACCATCACTTGTAAACCACTCAACTAATACTTTGTAAACTAAAGACTAGTTCGTCATTACCTTATAAACAAGGTTACTATCATTATTTTTTTTTCAATTCCCTCACCATCATCTTATGAAGTACCTTCTTGATATCATATACACTATTTTCCAAACATCTTAAAAGATACGTTACTAACACTTTATAAATTACCTTGTCCTTATCTTATGAAACTATTTTTTTTCACCACATAAATTACTTTATTGTCATCCCATAAGTCATTTAGCTATCGTCTTATAAACCATCATACGATTTCTCGCAAACCATTTTATTTTCATTCTATCAACAACCATACATCCACCTTGCGAATTATTTTGGCATCTTATAAAACTCTTTGATACTTCTTTATACATAACATAATTTTGACAAAAATGAGCATCGCATCGTTAGCCTCTAAATATTACATAGCCTGATCAACCCTATGTATAATTCAGAAAGGCACTATGCCATGACTGGGAGTAAGATCACCAGTAACATTGTCAATAAATCCATTTTTACTTTGAAAAATAAAGTTTTGTGTGTGTATTCGTAAAACGAGTTTACTTTGGGGAATCGAATTAGTAACCATAGCAACTAAGCAGACCTTTACTCCATCTTACTATAAAGTTGACATCATCTTATACCAAATCCTAAGCCGAAAAGCCAAGACTCATCACTAGTTTCCCTAGGACAAATCGCTATCAAATTCGCTCGCCATTAGAGAATTTACTAAATCATCCATTCAACATCAACCTAATGCCCATATAACTTGGTAGTTTCAACGTCATAATTGGTATGGATTGGTTGTCAAAATATCATGCCATGATAGCTTATACCGATAAGATCGTTCGTATTCCATGGGGAAATGAAACATTAATTTTTCATGGTAACGGAAGCAACAACGGTCACGAGTCCCGATTAAACATCATCTCGTGCACCAAAACACAAAAGTAATTGCTGGAGGGATGTCCTATCTTTCTGGCACAGGTTACTATGAAAAAGACGGAAGACAAGTCGAAGGAGAAGCAACTTGAAGAAGTGCCAATAGTTCAAGACTTTCCTGAGGTATTTCCCGAGGACTTGCCGGGTATTCCACCAACCCGCCAAGTGGAATTTCAAATCGATCTGATACCTGGTGCTGCGCCAGTAGCACGGGCACCTTATCGACTGGCTCCATCCGAGATGAAGGAGTTGTCGGACCAATTAAAAGAACTTTCCGACAAAGGCTTTATAAGACCCAGTTCCTCACCTTGGGGAGCTCCGGTCTTGTTTGTCAAGAAGAAGGATGGATCATTCCGGATGTGCATTGATTACCGGGAATTGAATAAGCTGACGGTAAAGAACCGTTATCCGCTTCCCAGGATTGATGATTTGTTCGATCAACTACAAGGTTCAAGTATCTACTCAAAGATCGACCTGAGGTCGGGTTATCATCAACTAAGGGTTCGTGAAGAAGATATTCCAAAGACCGCATTCAGAACTCGATATGGACATTATGAATTTCAAGTTATGCCGTTTGGTTTGACTAATGCACCTGCTGTATTTATGGATCTCATGAATCGGGTGTGCAAACCATACCTGGATAAATTCGTGATTGTCTTTATTGACGATATTCTGATATACTCGAAGAACAAGCAAGAGCATGCAGAGCACCTCAAGTTAATCTTGGAGTTGCTTAAAAAGGAACAGTTGTATGCCAAATTCTCTAAATGCGAATTCTGGATCCCTAAAGTATAGTTCCTTGGTCACGTGATCGACAGTCAGGGTATTCATGTGGATCCTGCCAAGATTGAATCCGTCAAAGATTGGGCATCTCCTAAGTCTGCAACGGAGATTCGTCAATTTTTGGGCCTAGCAGGCTACTACCGAAGATTCATTGAAGGATTCTCAAAGATCGCCAAGCCAATGACCAAGCTGACTCAAAAGAAGATCAAGTTTGATTGGAGTGACAAGGCAGAGGCAGCTTTTCAGTTGATAAAGCAGAAGTTGTGTAGTGCACCAATTCTAGCGTTACCCGAAGGAAATGAAGACTTTATCGCTTACTGTGATGCTTCAATCAAAGGGTTGGGCGCAGTGCTAATGCAAAGAGAAAAAGTGATTGCTTATGCATCACGACAACTAAAGATTCATGAGAAAAATTACACCACTCATGATTTGGAGTTAGGCGCAGTAGTATTCGCTCTAAAGATTTGGAGGCATTATCTGTACGGGACAAAATGTACAGTGTTCACTGACCACAAAAGTTTACAACACATCCTCGATCAGAAGGAATTAAACATGAGACAGCGCCGTTGGTTGGAATTGCTTAGTGATTATGATTGTGAAATCCGTTATCACCCAGGAAAAGCAAATGTAGTGGCTGATGCATTGAGCAGAAAGGAACGAATAAAGCCATTACGGGTTCGGGCCTTAGTTATGACTATTGGTTTGGACCTTCCCAAGCGGATTTTGGAGGCTCAGATTGAGGCAAGAAAACCAGAAAACCTCAAGTCCGAAGACGTAGGAGGTATGTTGATTGAGAATTCGAAGGACCCAGAAAAGCCCAGGAAGGAGAAGTTGGAACCGCGTGCGGACGGGACATTGTGTCTAAACAACAGAAGTTGGTTGCCACGCTATGGTGACCTAAGGACTCTGATTATGCATGAGTCTCACAAGTCGAAATATTCTGTTCATCCGGGTTCCGATAAAATGTACCAAGACATGAAGCAACTATACTGGTGGCCTAACATGAAAGCTGACATTGCCACCTATGTTAGCAAGTGTTTGACGTGTTTAAGAGTCAAAGCCGAACACCAAAAACCATCTGGCTTACTGGTACAACCAGCGATTCCTCAATGGAAGTGGGAAAATATCACTATGGATTTTGTCACCAAACTCCCAAGAACGCAAAGTGGAAACGACACCATATGGGTAATTGTAGACCGACTCACTAAGTCTGCACACTTTTTACCAATGAGGGAAACTGACCCTATGGACAAAC
This sequence comes from Tanacetum coccineum, assembly GCA_026074375.1. Classification (NCBI taxonomy): domain Eukaryota; kingdom Viridiplantae; phylum Streptophyta; class Magnoliopsida; order Asterales; family Asteraceae; genus Tanacetum; species Tanacetum coccineum. The sequence continues at coordinate 36,944 of BQNB010004527.1, read as the reverse complement.
TAGCAAGACTGTACTTGAAAGAAGTGGTCACAAGGCATGGGATACCAGTCTCGATCATTTATGATCGTGACCCCTGGTTTACGTCAAATTTCTGGAGGTCATTTCAGAAAGCTATGGGTACTCGGCTGGATATGAGTACGGCATACCATCCGGAGACTGATGGACAAAGCGAAAGAACCATTCAAACTCTTGAAGATATGTTACGCGCTTGTGTGATAGACTTTGGGAATGGTTGGGAAGGACACTTACCGCTGATCGAATTCTCGTACAACAATAGTTACCATGCTAGTATTAAAGCTGCCCCATTCGAGGCACTTTATGGCCGAAAGTGTCGATCGCCTGTGTGTTGGGCCGAGGTCGGAGATGCTCGGCTCACCGGTCCAGAACTTGTTCATGAAACGACCGAGAAGATTGTCCAAATTAAGCACAGAATGCAAGATGCTCGTGATCGCCAAAAGAGTTACGCCGATGTGAGACGTAAGCCTCTAGAGTTTCAAGTTGGTGATCGATTTATGTTAAAGGTATAACCTTGGAAAGGAGTCGTACGTTTTGGAAAACGGAGGAAGTTAAATCCGAGGTATATTGGACCTTTCAAGGTGTTAGCCAAAGTGGTAACCGTTGCTTATAGACTCAAACTACCTCAACAGTTAAGCAGGGTTCATAACACGTTTCATGTATCCAATCTAAAGAAGTGTTTATCCGACGAGCCATTGGCAGTTCCGTTAGATGAAATACACATTAATGATAAACTCCACTTTGTTGAAGAACCAGTGGAAATCTTGGATCGTGAAGTCAAGAAGTTAAGGCGAAGTCATATTCCCATCATCAAAGTTCGATGGAACTCCAATAGAGGTCTCGAGTTCACATGGGAACGCGAAGATCAGTTCCGGGAAAAGTATCCGCACCTCTTCACAAAAACCACACCCTCGAAGAATGTTGCATCTTGAGCCTTGGGACAAGGCTCTCTGGCATTTTAACTTTCACATTAAGAACAGAAAAATCTCTCTTTAAAGAATCAAGTTACAAATTTGAAGCTTTTCTAAAACATTTTGATGACTTTAGCTGAATGAATGACACAACGTATGATTAGGTGGATTAGAAGCTAATGGGAGAAAAAGCCACAAGTTACTCATATAAGTTTTTAGAAGACTCTTGCTCAGCACATAAACTTATATTTAACTCTATCACTTCTTGTTCTTCACCTTATTAAAATTCGAAGCAATCGAATTCGTGAAAGCTTAGCCTACAAGCGGTAAGTGCAGGGAAAACTTAGGGCCTCACACGCCCGATTCGAGTCACAAAAATTAGTTCTTCTTCTACCCATTCGGAACGTCAAACTGTACAAAACACTTATTTTATTTTTGAAAATTTTTGAAATTTTTCAATTTTTTGGTATTTTTGCAAAAATTTGGTGGTAAAAACGGGATTACGTGATAACAACAGCTGCAGGCAAACATCAAATCGAAGATCCCCCCCATACTAGAACTAAACATCGTCCTTGATGTTTCAAAGGGGTTCCTACGTAAATCTAAGGCCGTTTATGAAGTGTGCCAAAAGATAAAACGTTAGTCGATTAGATTTGGATACTGGATTTCCAAAATGAAGCTAGGATGTAAACTCTGGGTGGATACTAGCGCGCACGAGAGTCTTCACAATTCCCGAGGAAATCCTAGACATACAATACAAGATACACAAAACATGGAACAAAACACGGGTACTGGGGAAAGTGTAAGCCCCTCACGAACAAAAACACTTATTTATTACTACTACTACGATAAGCATGGGGTGCCTCCCACGAAGCGCTTGGATAGAGGTCCCGGACCTTTGACCCATTCCCTGAATTCAAATGGTCCTTAGGGAAGGTTTTGGAGATCCGGGACAACCGTCGGTTGGTATGTCCCCATCCAAAGTATGTTTTATACATGACCATTCACTTTAAAATGTTAGGCCAGTTTTGAGATAACTCGACGGTGCCACTAAAGGAAATACTTGAACAATGGTGATGTCCGGAAACCAATGGGATTATCAATTTTCCCCGAGAAAATCTTCAGTCTATAGTTGAAGAGCGAGAACACGATCACCAGGTTGAAAACGCGGTTTTTAATCTTAGCATCATGGATCCTCTTGGTTTTCTCTTTATAGATCAAAGAGTTTTCGTAGGCTTGATCACGAAGTTCATTTAGTTCATTCAGTTGAACTTTCCTGTGATCACCCACAGTTTGAACATCAAAATTTGTATGCTTGAGGGCCCAGTAGGCTTTGTGCTCTAACTCGATCGGTAGATGACATGCCTTTCCATACACAAGAAAATAGCTATACGGATTGCACCCATGTGTGTTATGTAAGCTGTGCGAAGGCCCATAAAGCATCATCTAGTTTGTCCGACCAGGAGGCACGATTTTCTCCCACGGTTCTCTTAAGAATACGCTTTAAACCACGATTTGACACCTCAACTTGCCCACTTGTTTGTGGGTGATACGCGGTGGAGAGACGATGAGTGACTCCATACTTAAGCATGACCTTTGTAAATTGGTCATTGCAAAAGTGTGTTCCGCGATCACTTATGATAGCTCGGGGGCACCAAATCGAGAAAAAGAGAGTTTTTTAAAATTTTGCAACAACCTCGGGCATCATATGGTGGGAGCGCTTTTGCTTCAACCCATTTAGACCAAGTAGTCAACAGCCACAAGTATGTAACTTGCACTCTGGAAGACGGGTAATTGCCCTAAAGAATAAATCAATGCCCCAGAATGTCAAAGATTTCGCAAACTTTGATGGAGTTGTGGCATCTCAATCACGTGGCGTAATTTTTTCCTTGACGTTGTACAAATGTCACAACGGTGACAAAGTCAATGGGCATGCCTCGTAGATGGTGGAGGGCAAATAAATACTGAATCGAAGACCTTTCTTGCTGTGTAATTGGCACCATAGTGTCCCCCAATAGGTCCACTGTGGCAACTTTGAGAAATGTCTAAAGCTTCTTTCTTGCCCAGAAACACGACGTCTATCAGCCTTAGATCAGCACAGGATCTTAAACAGAAAGGGATTCATCCCAGAAATAAATGGTTTGAATCCTTTAGAATTTAATTTTTGTTGGGATGTCCTTCCCTTGATAACGAAGTTTCCCCGCATGGTAGTTTTGCAAAATCTGTGCAAACCATGGGGGTACTTTTGATCTTGAAGAGCAACAGAACCAAGAGTTTCGAGATGAAATGGCTTCATTGATTTTCTTGTTTCTCGAGTTTGTCCTGAGGAGGTTTTCAAGTCTGGACAGATGATCAGCGGCGAATTCTCACTCTTTTTCTTCGAATTTCAATATCAAAATTTCCATGGAAGCAATAGGATCCACCACATAGTCTTGCCTTAGCAACCTTCATGCAAAGAGATACTTGATGCGAATGGGTCATTATAGACACTATGCATTTGGACATACAAGGTATGACCGAATTTCTCAAAGGCATACACTCGCAAAGAAATTCCCTTTCGGTAGTAGTGTAGTGAGTTTTAGCCTCGTTCATAGACTTGCTAGCATAGTGTATAGGTTGGAAATAGCTTGTTTTTTTCTTTGCCCGAAAAAGACTCGCCCCAATTGCGAAGTCGCTAGCAACGCACATCAGTTTTCAAACGCAAGTCCTAGACGAGCAATTAAGATCGGAGACCTCAGTCAATTTTCTTTTGAGTGTATTAAAGGAATCGATACACTCTTCAGAGAAATAAAAATGGAGTCTCTTTTTCAAGCAAATGAGTCCATAGGACGGCAAATTTTGAGAATCCTGAATGAATCGTCGTAAAAAACCGGCGTGCCCAAGGAGAACACGGACAAAAACACCAAGTCCTTGACAGTGAGTCGATGAGGGAGTTTAGCTATTACTTCGACTTTAGCTCTATCAACCTCGAGTCCCGACTTAGAAATTTTGTGTCCGAGAACAATGCCTTCCTTCACCATAAAATGGCTTTTCTCCCAGTTTAAAGAAAAATTGGTGTCTTCACACCGCTTCAACATCTATCTAAATGGATAGCACGTAGAGAAAGATTACCCCGTAAGACCAAAATCATCCATAAATTACTTCCACACGTTTTTCAATCATATCGGTGGAAGATAGCCATCATACATCGTTGGAAATGTACCCGGAAAGCAATTGCATAGCCCAAAAGCATGCGACGAAGGCGAAAGTTCCGTATGGGCAAGTTTAAAGTTATCTTTTCTTGATCTTTTGGGTCAATTTGATCTGAAAATAACCCGAGAAGCCATCGAGGAAACAGTAGTATTGGTTTCCTGCTAGTCTTTCGAGCATTTGGTCCATGAAGGGCAATGGGAAGTGATCTTTCCGGGTGGCTTCATTAAGCTTTCTGTAATCAATACATACTCGCCATCCCGTGACCAATCGAGTAGGAATTAGTTCATTCTCATCATTTGTGATGACGGTTATGCCTCCTTTCTTAGGTACACAGTGTACCGGGCTTACCCAAGGGCTGTCAGAATCGGGTAAATCAATCCACTCAAAGGAGTTTATCAACCTCCTTCTTGATAACGTCGTGGATTATTGGTTACCCCTTCTCTGACTTTGCCCACAGATGGTTCGTAAGTCCTCTCCATAGAATTTGTGAGTACAAAATTCTGGGCTACAAACACCTTTATATCGGAGAGTGTTCCAATCGATGTTCTCGCTTGTGGACTTAAGAACCTTGAAGAAGAGCTCCTTTACCTCATCTTTTAATTACTTAAAAAAAAATTAAAGGAAAAAGATCTTTAAAAGTAAAAAAAAAAAAAAGAAATAAAGCGAAAAACGGGGCTCGAATGAAATAAAGGGAAGTGAGTGTAAGTTAAAAAAGTAGGTCAAAAAAAAACAATATAAATAAATAACAAAAAAATCAAAGAAATGGGACCACTAAAAAAACAATGAAAATGTATTTTTTTTTTTTTGCCAGCGAAAACGGTCAATTTATTTAATGACAGGCAACTTGTCGTCACCTTCTAAAAATGCGTATTCAAGATGGGGTGGCAGTTCCTTGAGTTCAACCTCAGGAGGTTCATCAACGGAAGATTCAACGGTTTTAGCTTCACAGAGTTTGAGTTCTTTCCTAACTCCAGTAGTATATTGTTCTTGATTTATGGAGGGGGTGGAGGTCACTGTCCATAACCTGCTTCTAGAATCAGGATGTCCCCTCCAGAACCATCCTGATAAGTTGGATCAACTTCAGATGAAGTTGGACATCTCAAGAGCAAAGAACGAATCTACTTTTTCAAATAAAAGAAAATCACCTGTCCCCCGAAAGGAGTGAGATTTGAAAGCAGTAGAAACATAGGCTCAAATCTGGATTGTGATTGCCATCGCGATCACATTTGAAAATCCTAGACCCTCTTGAGAATACCATCACAAGCCATATCAAATGACTCGATTTTGTTTTACCGACATGATGGTTGTAATCAGCTGTTATTCTTGAAGTTTGGTTCCCCAATTAATGTGATGGTTAAAAGAAAATCACTGTACCCCGAAAGGAGTGAGATTTGGAGGAGCATTAAGAAACAATAGGCCTCAAAAATGGAGTGGGATTGCCATCTCGCGATCACATTGAAAATCCTAGGACCTCTTAGAATACTCATCACAAGCATAATCATGACGCGAATTTGTTTACCGTCATATGGATGTAATCAAGCTGTGTAACTGAAGTTGGTCCAATTGAATGTGATGGACTCTTTGGCCAACACGAAGGTAATCACACCTTCATAAACATCTATCCAAAGCATGACTGGTTTTCAAGATACATCGCCCTAGAATTAAAGGTACTACGGGGTCTGGTTCAAAATCAACAACACTAAGTCAGTATGGAAAATTGGAAGTTTTCCCGACATTTACATAGACATCTTCGCAGCGATACCAAAGCGGTTTAGTGATCGTACTGGTGCATCATCTAGTTCTAGTGTCTGCAAGTCGGTGTTTCATCAGAAGAGATAGATTGTTCCATACAAAAGGCATAAGAATAATGCTAATGCTCGCACCAAGATCGGCCAAAAAGCGTTCATTGTAGTAATCCCTGTAAATTCACATGGAATCAGAGAAATCGGCCAGGTCTCCAGTCTTTGGTAACATGTAGAGGATATACCGCTAGAACAGTTTCTATTCAAAGGAGTCTTGCCAATTACGCTCAATTTTCTTTGTTTCCAATTAAGGTTTTTAAAGTCGAAGCACATTTAGGCATGAGCATCAAGGCAATCGTAAAGCTAATCTCGAAACTTCAATCTCTAAAGATTTCATAAAATTTCTCGGATTTGGATCGTTAGCTTTTTCCTGACCGCCTTTCATCAATTGCTTCTTGATGGAAATGGAAATTAGATGCTTATAGGATCTGTAGAACAACATGACAACATTGGCTCAGGATTTTGGATTAACGAGACTGAATTTGAACAACAGGAGGTTGGACGTCTTCGCTGCTTCCGTTATTAGCAAGAGGCATCCGAGTCCTTTAATCACCACGGCGTCAAGAATAACTGCTTTCGTCCAATAACTGCTTTCGGTCCTTGGATGGTAACACCACTTCGGGTAGTGATACCTTTTAAATCTTCCTTAGGGTTGGTAATAGTGTTACCAGGAAGAGTTCCAGAACCGGAAGTAGAAGCTGTATTAGCAGTAACAAATTTTGAAAGCATGTCAGTCAAATTTGCCATTTGGGATTGCAGGTTTTGACCTTGGTTTTGCATGTTTCTCAACACTGCATCATTGGCTGTGACATATCTTTCAAAATCTGTTTTTGACACACCGTGTGTCTGAGGAGCAGGTCCTTGATGAGCTACCGGTTGATTGACCGGAGGTCGATAAATCTGACCTTGGTTGAAATTGTTTCCTCTGTTTTGATTGAAGTTATTTCCTCGATTGAAATTGTTTTGACTATTTGCATGAGGATTCTGAATGGGAGGAAAACCAGGAGGTCGAATTTGATTTGAGACCATCGGAGGTCGATAACCAGAATTAGCTTGGTTGAAATTGGCCGCAGCGGCTTGGGACACATACTCTTGGATATTGTCATGGTAAATGTTGCTATTAGTGGCTGGACAGTTTTGATAAAAATGACCTCCCCCACAAGTTACACAACTTTGTTCAACCGCTTTTACGGGGGCGGAAGCTGGGGTTTGGTTCTTTCTGTCGAGAATCAATGCCCGAACCATGTCTTTGAGTTCAGCAACATCAGATGAGATTGCTGGGGTGGAAGAGCTTGTACTCATTTTAGCTACAACAGCTTTGTTTCTTGATTGACGTACCTTAGACTTGCTCTCGATGATTTTTAAACATTCTCGAGGCATTTTGTCTAAGAAGTTACCACCAGCAGCAGAGTTCAATGAATCTTGATCAATTGAGTTTAGGGCATTATAGAATGTATCGAGTTGATGCAATTCTGAAAACCCATGATGAGGGCATCCCCTTAAAAGATCATTGAAACGATCCCAAGCCTCACAAAACGTCTCATCAAATTTTTGCTGAAATCTCGTGATTTCATTTCTGAGATTTGTCGTTTTAGAGGGAGGGAAGAATTTGTTAATAAATTTCGTAACAAGATCATCCCATGTTTCAATCGACCGAGGGGGTTCTTTTTCCAGCCATATCCGGGCTGCCCCTTCGAGAGAAAATGGGAAAAGCATAAGTTTAACCGACGTATTTGGTACGTTCGGAATCTTCATCGTAGAAGTGATCTTGTTGAAATAACGGATGTGAGCATGTGGGTCTTCTTTATCATTTCCAAAAAATTGCTTGTTTTGGACAAGATTTAGAAGACCATGCTTGATTTCAAAATTATTCGCGGTGATTTCCGGAATAACGATCGCATCCTCGTAACCCTCGGTGGGTGCTTCGAGCAATTGCGCCATAGTACGATTATCAGCCATCGTAACTATGGGAGGATTATCAAGTTTCTCAAGATTGGATGATTCAACAGAAGTTTGTTGGCCTTGCTGTTGTCGATGTTTACGGGCTTGAGAACGAGTGCGCATGCACAAAATAGAAATATAAAAAGAAAATTTATACTAAAATTTTTTATTTTTTTTCAATGATTTATTCACAATTGATTTTAACGGACAATGAGATAAGACAACTTAAACCAAATAATCTACTTACTTCACGGTAGCTCTCAAAAAGATAAACGCACAGGTGAGCGGAGGAGTAGGAATAGCGCGAAGCTTATTTCTCCTTTCGGGTCGTAGTTCCTCGGAACAACCCTCCTTATACCCACTTTATAGTTTGTTTAACTTTCCAAGGTGAGCCGTACGTCGTAAGAGACACAATTGGCAAGTTTTTAAATCTTTTGTTCGAGTTGGGAACCAACAAGTTCACCGGAAGTTATTATGATAATACCTCAGTTGAGAATATTATATTTTGGTATTTTTACCAATTTGTGAATTTTATTTCTTTTTTATGGACAATGTTTTTATATTTTTGGTTTTCTTTTTTTTTTAATTTTTTAAATGATAATTATACTAAAAGAAAATGAAAATATTTTTGTACTTTTTTTTTATATAAAAATATTCACAGCTTCAAACACAAATTGATTGACGTAACGATAATCGTTTTTACAGCCTCCCCGGCAACGGCGCCAAAAATTGATTGGTCCAAAACCACACCTTAAAATATATATAATATATAATAAAATATAAAATATATATAGTAAGAATAGTCTAAAAGCAGAATCAATAAAACCGAGAAGTAGTATAGAATGTTCCCGGGTCGTTTATCCCCAACGAGGCTGTACTGGAAAATCGATACAGTCGGAAGATTTGAGTTGGAAGGAGAGAAATGATTTGAGAGTGCAGGAAGTTAAATTAAGCAATAACAAATAAAAACGTTTAAGAAAATCCTAAAAATTATGAAATTAAGCTAGAAAACGAGAGCACGAATCCCGAACTAAGGGGGAAAAACCTAAAAACTTCAAAATTATCCCTACGAAGAAATTTTCACTTCTAAACTACTCTAGGGAACAAATAACGAAGAATGAAAAAGACTAGACCGAAAACGGAGTTCGTTTGACCCAAAAACGAGTCAAGACAAAAACCGCACCCGGACCGCTCTTTAAAAAATGAAAAGTTGTAAAAATGACCCTACGAAAATTTCTATATTTTTCCTACAAATTATATGACAAAATAAAATTTTCTAAAAAAGAAAAATATTTTTTTGATAATTTTTGTATTTTTTATGAATTTTTAAAACTTTTAACTAAATTAAATTATAAAAAATATTAAATGACTTCGAAAAATTCTGAAAATTTTACTAAAAATACTTTATACTATAACAATCCTACGAAAAATAATAAACAAAAAGATTGCTTATAAATAAGCCCTCAATAAGCTGTAGTGTTATAAAGGGGGAATGTATCGAGGGGTACTGGGTTCGAGTCTTGCTCACCCGGACCCCTTGTCTTTCCCTCTTTTTTTTTTGAAAAATTTTGTGAAGCAAAGTTGTTAAGCTCGTGGGGCTTAACAACTTTTTCAACTACAACTTTTACTGAAAAGCTCTAAATAAGCTTAAAAATAAGCTTTTAAACAAGGGTGTTAAGCTCGTGGGCTTAACAGCCTTTGTCAACTCGCTTTTTATGAAAAGCTGTATATAAGCTTAAATAAGCTTAAAAATGACAGAATGCTTAAAATTGGCTTAAAGCTAGAAAAGCTAAGGTCTTTGGGAATTGTGGACAATTAGCATAGGACTTGGATTAAATAAGCTAAAAAAGGGGTCTAAAATAACTAGATAAGCTAAAAAGGTTAAAAGCTAAAACTAAATAAGCTGTTAAAAGGCTTAAGCTTGACAGAACTGAATGAGGCTTTAAAAGGCTAAAAAAGCTAAGCTGTTGACACAAATAAGCAAAGAAAATGAGAGATAAGCAAAACTACTAACTACATTATCTTTATAAGCTAATAAGAGCAACAATGAGCTTATGAAATAAGTTGAATAAGCTAAAATGAAAAATTAAGCATCCTACACTACACTAAGCAAAAAAAACAGTTCAAAAGGGCTCATTTGAGACTTATAAAATTAAGGCCATCAAATAAGCTTGCTAAGGGCTGAAACTAAAGGAGCTTATCTAAGAGCTTATAGGCTCTCAAAATAAGCCAAGAAATTGGGCTTAAGTACATTACAAGCTTAGGAAAAGGAAGCTTAAAGTCTCCCCTTTGCACTAGGGGAGATTAAGGCTAAAATCAAGGGACTTATTTGACAGCTTATTTAAAGCTGTCAAATAAGCTCAAATTGAAAAGAAAAGTAGAAACAGCTAAAGTACTCTAGCACAACAACTTGTGCACCAATTTTAAGAGTCCAAAACTCATTTAATCCTGCTGATTTTTGGTAGTGAAAAAGGCTTTTGCTTTTTTAAAACTGCTACTTAAAAGGACTTGGTGGTTTTTGACTCAAAAGTCAAAAGACCAAGGGGTGTTGACAGCTTGTGTAGGATACACAAAACACACACTTTTTTGAACCTTAACTCAAAATCCCAAGTGCTTAACTAAATAAGCACTTGTGGTGTTTTTTAAAAATCTCACAGTTTCAAAGATGGTTTATAAACTTTTGAAAAACAATTTTCAAACTAAAAATCTTTTAAAAACAGCTTTAAATTAGCTTAAAACTTAAGCTAAATCTAGTTTGAGTACCACAACCCATACACAAAGCTATTTTGACCCGTTTTCCATGTTAACCCAAACACCACTTTACTAAAGCTGTCAAAACTAAAGTGAACTTAAAATCTATTTTAAAACTAAAAATGGTGAAATCTTATATCTACTTACACTTAAACTAACCTATTTGAACTTATTAAGCACTAAAAGTCCTAGCTTATTAAGAAGAATAAGCTAGTTTCTCTCCTAGCTTATACTACTTACTATGACAGAATTAAAGTAATGAGAGCTTATTGGATTCTAACTACTAAAGTTTAAATCACTTTCATTTTAAACTAATCTAAACAATACTAAACAGGATTAATCACTAAAGGTAACATAGAATAAGCTACTAGAATTAAGCTATGTATACAGCTAAAATGATTTTTAGAAAATGAAACACTGTGTTTTTTTTGTAGTCTCTGTCTCAGCCACTCTTTGTTGAGTTGTGGCTAAAAACATACACCTAAGTGGCACCTTGCCTCTATACCTGAGCTTAAAGCTAAATAAGCTTTTAAAAGCTTATTAACTCCTTGTTGCTTCCAATTGAATGAATTATGAATTCAATCTAAGTTATTAACACTAAATGAACAAAAGACGTATATTAAAAGCTTTTAACAATTGTTGAACATTTTGAACTAAGAATTGTAATATGATACATGAGCTTATTACAAAGCCTTATTGTTCAAAACAGCTTATTACTTGAAATTTGACACAAAGGTTATAAAAACAGCTTATATTGAAAACTTAAAAGATTTTTAAGAAGGCAGTGGTGACTTAGAACACAATTTATAAGAACAACTTAATTTTCATTAAAATTGAAATGCAAGTACAATAAAAACTTTTAACTCTAAAAACTTAACTTCAAATTATACTTGAACTCAAAGAAACTTCTTGTAAAACTAACTTAAAAACTCTACATGGCAGCCACAATGGCTTTACATTCACTTAAATAGGAAAAATACGACTAGTGCTCTCCCTCTTTGTCTTCTTCCTTTGTGCTTTCTTGTAGACACAACAAGAGGGTTGTGTTTGTTGTGAGAGTGTAAAGTCAAGCAAATCCTGGCCCTCCAAATATCTTGATGTTTGTTAGGATCATCAAAACCGTCGAAATAGGCTTGGGGAGTTGTGGGATTGCCAACTTGGCAATCTTACAGCTGGGAAAGCTTAGTGGAGGGGGGGAAAGTGATTATCCATGGGGTGGTTTGGGTTGCAGGGTAAAAGCGATGAGGCTAACCCGTGAGATGGTTGTGGGGGAAAAAGGCGGGAAAAAGAGTTATAAAAAAAAGTAAGGGGTGACAGGGAAAGGTTTGTGGTTTGGGCAACATTAGTCCCTCATGGTGTTAAGCCCCTTTGCATTCATGGTCCTTGTGGTTAAATAACTTTGGGGATTTGGCAAATTAAGCCCCCAAAAGTTATAACACTAATTGCAGTACACGTCCTTGGTGTATATAAGTCTTTGGACTTGGCAGGAATGCCCCTTGGAGTACAACTTTGCCAATTTGGCAGCTTTCACCCTTCTCTTCTTTTTCTTCTTTTTTTCTTCATTAAACAAGTTTAGGATTTGGCAATTTTAACCCTTAAACTTATTTTTCTTCACATGTTGACTTTTGGATTTGTCGGGGTTGACTTGGGTTGACTTTTCAGGCTTGGGCTTGGACTTTGACTTTATCTTTTCCTTGCTTTTCCATTCCGAGTCCGGTTTTGTCGTTTTGGCTTCGTTTTTCGTCCTTTTCTTAGATATCCGTTCCTGCACAATACAATTAGCAAAACAAGCGTATATTTGGCATTTTAAGTCCGTTTTTGGTTATTTTAGCTCGTTTTTAAAGGTAAAAGGTATGTGTAATTAATGAATCGGTTCCCATGCTCTCCGTAAAAAGTTTCATCAAATCGTTGTGAAATCTTCATGATTTCATTTCGAAGATTTTGTTGTTTTGGAAGGAGTGGAAGAATTGTTGATGAATTTCGAAAACAAGGATCCATCCTACATGTAAGAATCGATCGAAGGGGTTCTTTTTTCAAGCCAAATCCAGGCGCACCCTCGAGGGAAAATGAAAAGCATAAGCTTAAACCGACTAACCGGACCTGACAGGAACTTTCATCAGAATGATCTTGTTTGAAATAACAGATGTGACAGAGGGTCTCTTTTGTCATGTCCAAAAAATTGTTTGTTTTGAACGAGGGTAAGCAAACCGTGCTTAAGCTCAAAGTTGTCCGCGGATGTGATTGTATTCAACTATTACATATTAAACCTATGAATTTCACTCAACCTTTGTGTTGACCCTTCTTTTTATGCATGTTTATCCCATGTAATTGAGCAACTTATGGCACGGAGTGGCATGGACTTGAAGATGGCTAAAACTTGTTATCATTCACATTATATGTAACAAGATTTTGGGACCTGCCTTTGTAAAACTCTGATTTTAAATGAATGATAACGTATCTTTTGAACAACGTCTCTTTTGAGTCGTTTTTTATGATTATGATTGTTGTATCCATGAAGTAATACCCCAGATTAGCTTCCGCTGCTATATGTAAAAATGAGGGTGTTACAAATAATCAACTTGATTCTCGGTAGATCTCTAAAAGAAAAACGCACAAAGGGGTTTGTTTAACTTTCAAAGGTGAGCCGTACCTCGCGAGAGACACAAAAGGTAAGTTTTTGATTCTTTGGTTCGGGAACTTATTAATGGATAATACTTCAGTTGAAAGTATTATATGTTGGTGTTCTTTTACCAACTTGGTAAAAAAAATATTTCTTTTTATGGACAATGTTTTTTTTTTGTTTTTTTTCTTTTTTTTATATTATATATATATACTAATAACAGAAAAAAAAATTTGTATTTTTTTATATAACAATAAACAATATAACTTCACACGGAAAGATCTTCAAACAAAAATTGTCAAACGGCTTCAACAATGGTAAGCAATCCTCCCCAGCAGCGGCGCTAAAAACTGATTAAGATTGACTATACCTTTTAAAACATATAATATATAAATATAAAATACTTATATACATATATAAATATAAGGGGGTAAGGGTCAAAAAATCACAATTATAGTAAATCCGGTAGTATGATTCCCGGGTCGTTATCCCCAACGAGGAATGCAATGGAAAGTCGAGTCGGTTTGATAATCGATGCTTGAATAGAACAAAATTATGATTGGTTATCTAAAACTACGAGAAAATTAAGGCAAAAACTTAAAAACAATTAAGGGCATTAATTTAAAACTAAAAACCCAAAACGTGAATTCTAAAAACGCGCTAGATTATCAACTATATCAAAATTAAGCCCTAAAAATGCAAACTTAGTTTCTAAACCTTTAAAATGATAAAAGAAAATTTTCTAAAAAATATTTTTTTTTTGACATTTTACTAATTTTTTGGGGTTCCTACGCAAATCTAAGGCCGTTTAGGAGTGGTGCAAAAGATAAATACGTTAGTCGATTAGAATTTGGATACTGATTCCCAAAATGAAGTGACGGAAGTGAAACTCATGTGGATATGTGAGACACGATGAGTCTTCACTCAATTCGGGAATCATCGGACATACAACACAAAGCACACAAATGGAAAAAGGGTAATGGAAAATGTAAGCTCCTACCCAAAACCTTATTATTACTACTACTGATAAGATGGGGGGCCTCCATGACAGCGTTGTTTAAGGTCGCCTATGCCTTGAGCCGTCCCCGAATTTTTTGGTCCTATGAAGGGAACGTCATAGAGACTCGGGGAAACCTCGGTTGGTATGGTCCCATCTCCAAGTAGTGTTCCAAAACGATGACCGCTTTCATTTGAAATCTTGGACCGGAGTTTGAGAAAACTCGACAGTCGCCATAGGAAAAATTGGGTTACAGTGAAGGTCACTACCGCGGGTCTTATGCTTGCCTGAGAATATCTTTAATCTAGAGTTAAAGAGGAGGACTCGATCCGGACGTTGAAACACGCGGTTTTTTGATTTTTGGTCATGGATTCTCTTTCTGTTTTCTCTTTTATAGATCAAAATTTTTCATGGCCTGATCACCGAAGTTTCATTAAGTTCATTTGAGTTGAATTTTTCTGTGATCCCCCGTGTTTTATATCAAAGTTGGTATGCTTCAGGGCTGTAGCTTTGTGCTCGAGCTCGATCGGAATGTATGGACATGCCTTCCCGTACACTAACTTTATATGGAGTACACCGCATGGGTGTTTGTTAAGTGTGCGGAAAGCCAAAAGAAAAAATGCATCATCTTAATTTATTCCGACCAAGAGGCACGATTTTCGCCCTCGGTCTTGCAGATTCCTATAAAACCAGGAAAGATTGGGGATTACCTCAATTTGTCACTTGTTTGTGGATAATACGCGGTAGAGAGACGATGAGTAACTCCGTATTTAAGCATGACCTTTGAAAATTGGTCAATGCAAAAATAGGTTCCGCGATCACTTATGATTGCACGAGGGGCACCAAATCGGGAGAAAAGAGATTTAAGAATTTTACAAACAACTCGGGCATCATTGGTGGGGAGCACTTTTTGCTTCAACATTTTGATAAGTATAGATGCCACGAGTATATATTTGTTTCCCTCTTGACGACGGTATGGCACCATAAAGTCAATGCCCCACATGTCAGACTTTCGCAATCATTGGATCAGAGTTATTGTGGCATTAATCACGTTGCGAAATTTTGCCTTGACGTTGACAAATGTCACATCGGGTGACAAAGTCGTGGGCATCCTTGTAGATTGTGGGCCAATAAAATCCTGAAATCGAAGACCTTTTTAGCTGTGTAATTGGCACCGTAGTGTCCCCCGGTGGGTCATGTGCAAGCTTTAACGGTATGTCAAAGCTTCTTGCCGAAAACAACGCCTAATTACTTGGTCTGCACAGATCTTGAATAGAAAGGGGTCGTCCCAAAAGTAGTGTTTAACGTCTTTGAAAAACTTTCTTTCTCTGTTGGGACGGACATCCATTTGATCACAAAATTTCCGCAGGGTTAGTTTGCAAATCGGCAAACCATGGGGCTTATCCTTCACCACGAAAAGGTAAACCATCCAAGTGTCTCGAGAGGAAATGTTTCCGTAATTTCCTTTTTCTCGAGCTACTTTGATGGGGATTTTCAAGTCTAGAAGGTGGTCTGCGGCGAGATTTTCTGACTCCTTTTTTATCAGGATCAACGACATCAAAATTCTGGAGCAAGCAAAAATCTCACCGGAGCAATCTTGGCTTAGCATCCTGCTTAGAAGCACAATACTTGAGAGCCGAGTGGTCCGTATACACTATGCTTTTTGACAAGACAAGTATGGCGCGGAATTTTTCGAAAGCATACACTACGGCAACGTATTACTTTCGTGTAGTGTTAATGTGCTTGTGCCTCGGTCTTAGCTTGCTTGCATTAGTATTTTTTAACTATTGGTTGAAGTGTTGCGTCTTAGTGACGAGGGACTGCCCGTACAGCAATCACTTGGCATCACACATGATTTCAATGTATGTTCCAATCGAGCAAATAGAATTGGAGCTTGGGTTACACTTCATCTTAAAGGGTTTCGAATGTTCAAGCTTCCTTTGAGAAGATTAAACGGAGTTTCCTTTAGCAAGGAGGTGGGTATAGGCGGGCGATTTGGAAAAGTCTGAATAAATGTCGTTTAGAATCCCGGCGTGACCTGAGAAAAATGCGGAATACCTTAACTGTAGTACGGATGAGGGCAACTTTGCAATGACATATCTTTTGCCCTTATCACATCAAATCCCAGATTTAGAAATCTTTGGCCTAGGGTACTATGCCTTCCTTGACCATGAAGTGGCACTTTTCCCAAATTTAGCACAAGAATGTGCTCTTCAATACCTTTCGGAGCATTTTGTCTAATGGAAAGACCAGAAGATGAAATAGAATCACCAAAACCGAGAAATCACATTCCATGAAGAATCCCATGGTTTTATCAATCATATCGTGAAAGATTGCAACCATACACTTTGGAACGTGCCAGTGCATTGCTACCCAAAGGCATGGAACGATAGGCGAATGTCACGTAAGGAAGGTGAGGTGGTCTTCTCTTGAATCAAGTGGGTCCATAGGATCTGAAAGTAGCGGAGAAATGCGTCTAAAAAGCAAATAAGTATTCATTTCTGGCTAATCTTCAAGCCTTCTGATCCATGAATGGTAATGGGCAACTGGTCTTTGCGAGTTGCATCATTGAGTTTTCGGTTATCAATGCACATACTCGCTCCGTAACCAAAACCTAGTGGGTTATTAACTCATTGTCTTCATTTTTCAATCAGTATTGCCTCACTTCTTAGGGAAACTAATTGAATCGGGCTCACCCAGGGGGACCTGTCAGAGACTTAGGGGTGATTACCCTGCATCAAGAAGTTGATAACTTTTGCTTAATAACCTATGGATTTTGGGTTATACTCTTCTCTGATGTTGAATACGGGTTTGGCATTTTCCTCCATCAAACATCTTAATGGGTGCAATACTGTGGATCGTATTCCCTTAATCATCAGAAAATCTTCCAAGTATGGCACGTTTGTGGACTTAAGAACCTTGATTCAGGGCGGTTATATCATCTTCATTTCAAGTTCTTTAGCGATTATGAGGGTAATTGTAATCACATCAATAAAACGCATACTCAGATGCTTTGGTAAGTCTTTGAGTTCTAGGTATGGAGGATCTTCAATGAAGATTTAACTTTTCAGGAACATAATTTCACAAACTTGTGATGGAGGTAGACTTTGGTTCACTATTGAATCACACTTAACAATTACTCAGGTATAACAGTATCTCCTCAGAATCCAAGATGCCATCAACACCGGTGTAGTGAATTCATCCCGTTCAAGAAAATTATTCGATCTCTTCCCATAAGAAATAACTTCCTCGAGGAGTGAAAGCAGGAGAGCTGAGACATCGAATGTAGGTCCGAAGTAGAAGTGGGAATTGCTACTTTCAGAATTTCTAGAACTTCTGAAATATTTCTTCACAAGCAAAGTCAATAACATCGATAGGTTACCGTTCAATGATATTTGTAGGAGAGCGTTTTACGTATCACCAACTTTGAAGGTCCGGATTGGTCATCTTCATTAGGGTGATTTGTTCACCGAGAACATCTTTAAGGACGTGAGACGTCCACAAGTAAAGTCTTCCTAAGATTAAGAGAGCCCGAGGATCGGAACGTAATCAACGGAACCCAAATCGGCAGGGAGAAGAACGTTCAACTCTTCAGAAACATCCTCGGCGATGCGGTTGGGCGTAGAAATCGTTCGGTCGGCAAAGTTAAGTATCATTCGAGTTTTGGTCAAAGCTCGGGAGACTTGTTCTTTCAAATGGAAGAGGCATTAGGTTGAAGTATGGCACGAGATCGGCTAAGGTAAGAATTGTTCATCTCGGAAAAATCACATGGTATAGAAATCGACAGGGGTCTCGAGTTCTTTGGGAAAACTTTTTTAGGTATAACGCGAGCAATTCTCGTTTACGGTGTCTCCTTGTCACTCAATCCTTTATTGTCATTGAGGAGCTTTCTAAACATTGGTGCAAATTTGGGCATATGTAGAAGAGCATCCGCGAAACTTAGCTCGAAATGGAGATTCCGAAAAATCTCCATAAATTTTGAAGCTAAAAGATTGTCTTTTTCACGGAACTTTTCTTGGTTGGCCCTTGTAGGATAAGGCAAGGTTGGTTTAGTCTTTGGAACAACAACGGGTTCATGAGTTTGGACCACCGGAGGTTGGATGTTTTCGGTGCTTGGTTGCACCGTATCCTTTGTCACCTCGGGTTCATTTTCCTTCTCTTTAGGAGGAGAAGAAGTTTGAGGTCCATTATAGGAAACACCGCTTCGGGTGGTGATTGCTTTCACATCACCTTTCGGGTTAGCAATGGTGTTGCTTGGAAGAGAACCCGAACCCGAAGTAGAAGCAGTATTACTATTCACGATTTTGGTAAGCAGGTCCGTTATGTTTGCCATTTGATTTTGCATATTTTGCATAACCGCGTCATTAGCTTTGACGTAGTGATCAAAATCGGACTTAGACACACCTGGTGTTGGATGAGCTGGAGCGGGAGCTTGGTATGGTGGAGCTTGAAAAGTCGGGGGTTGATTAATCTGAGGTTGGTAAACTTGTCCTTGATTGAAATTACTACCTCGATTTTGGTTCAAATTGTTTCCCCGATTTTGGTTGAAATTGATCCCCCGATTTTGGTTGTTTTGATGGTTTTGCATAGGAGGAAAACCGGGAGGTCGAATTTGGTTAGCAACCATCTGAGGTCGGTAACTGGCATTCCCTTGGTTGTAGTTAACTGCGGCGGCTTGTGACACGTATTCTTGGATATTGTCACGATAGTCATTGGTGGCTGGACAATTTTGGTAAGAGTGTCCACCCCCGCAAGTTACACAACTTTGCTCGATCGCTTTTACGGAAGCGGGAGCTGGAGTTTGGTTTTTCTTATCGAGAATCAATGCTCTAACCATATCTTTTAACTCAGCAACATCGGATGAAACTGCGGGGGTAGAAGAGCTCGTACTCACTTTTGAAACAATGGCTTTGCTTCGTGATTGACGAACTTTGGATTTGCTCTCGATGATTTTTAGGCATTCTCGAGGCATTTTATCCAAAAAGTTACCACCCGCAGCGGAGTTCAATGAATCTTGATCATTTGAATTTAGGGCATTATAGAATGTATCGAGTTGATGCAATTCTGAAAACCCATGATGCGGGCATCCCCTAAGAAGATCATTGAATCGGTCCCATGCCTCGTAAAACGTTTCATCAAATTTTTGTTGAAATCTCGTGATTTCATTTCTGAGATTTGTCGTTTTAGAGGGAGGGAAGAATTTGTTAATGAATTTCGACACAAGATCATCCCATGTAAGAATCGATCGAGGGGGCTCTTTTTCAAGCCAAATCCGGGCTGCTCCCTCGAGGGAAAATGGGAAAAGCATAAGCTTAACCGACGTACTCGGGACGTTCGGGAACTTCATCGTAGAAGTGATCTTGTTGAAATATCGGATGTGGGCATGTGGGTCTTCTTTATCGTGTCCAAAAAATTGCTTGTTTTGAACAAGATTAAGTAGACCATGCTTGATCTCAAAGTTGTTCGCGGTAATTTCGGGAACAACGATCGCATCCTCGTAACCCTCGGTGGGTGCTTCGAGCAATTGCGCCATAGTTCGATTATCGTCCATCGTGACTATGGGAGGATTATCAGGTTTCTCAAGATTGGATGATTCAACAGAAGTTTGTCGAACTTGTGGTTGTCGACGTCTACGGGCTTGAGAACGAGTGCGCATGCACAAAATAGAAATATAAAAAGAAAATTTACACTAATTTTTTTTTTGGTTTTTCAATGATTTATTCACAATGTATTTTACCGGACAATGAGATAAGACAACTTTAACCAAATAATCTACTTACTTCACGGTAGCTCTCAAAAAGATAAACGCACAGGTGAGCGGAGGAGTAGGAATAGCGCGAAGCTTATTTCTCCTTTCGGGTCGTAGTTCCTCGGAACAACCCTCCTTATACCCACTTTATAGTTTGTTTAACTTTTCAAGGTGAGCCGTACGTCGTAAGCGACACAAATGGCAAGTTTTTAAATCTTTTGTTCGAGTTGGGAACCAACAAGTTCACCGAAAGTTATTATGATAATACCTCAATTGAGAATATTATATTTTGGTATTTTACCAATTTGTGAATTTTTTTTTTGTGGACAATGTTTTTATATTTTTAGTTTTTCTTTGTTTTTAAATGATAATTATACTAATAAAATAAAATGAAAAATATTTTTGTACTTTTATATTTTTGTAGAAGAAAATATTCACAGATTCAAAAACAAATTATCAAACGTAACGATAATCGTTTTTAGCCTCCCCGGCAGCGACGCCAAAATTTGACTCGCGTATTCTTACTCCTTTTTACATATAAATAAATATAAATATATAACAAGGATCAAAATCCACAAAATCAATGAAACCTTGAAGTATAATAGAGTGTTTCCCCGGTCGTTATGTCCCAACGAGGCTTGAATGGAAAATCGAATGACGAATTGATAATCGATGTTTGAATATGACAAGGAAATGATTGGGCAATAAACCTAATAGGCAAATGCACACAAAGATAAGCAAGGAAAGCAAGCTAGAACAAGCATAAAAGCTAGAAATGGTAAAAACACTTAAAAACTTTTAAACTAAGACACAAATAAGCTCAAATAAACTTAAGACAAAACCAAATAAGCTAGACTAACTCTAAATAAGCAAATTCAGCAAGTGATTAAACTAAGTTAAACAAGAGAAACTCAGCAGTACTAACCACAGTACTAACAGTATTAACTATCAGTACTAACTTGGAGTTAGTACTGCTAGCTTTAAGTTAGTACTGTTAGCTTTAACAAAACACAATGAAACAAGAAATAAACAGATATTTAACCACCTCTATTAAGCACTTAGGCATAAGAATAAGAAACTAGAATAAGCTAAAATGGCAAATAAGCTAAAAAGCTACAACTGATAAACTATTAAAATTGTTTTGAAAAGGCGAATAAGCTTAAATAAGTTCTACTAAAGACAGTAAACGAAAATGGGCTTAATCAACTCTAAAAAGCTAAGGAAATCTTAAATAAGCAGAAATAATAAGCTGATAAGCTAAAATGAACTAACAGTACTAACAGTTTTAACTACTAGTACTAACTGTTCTAACTACCAGTACTAACTTAGAGTTAGTACCGCTAGCTTTGAGTTAGTACTGCTAGTTGAAAATACCCCTGAAAGTCTTCAAAAATCATTTTTTTCTTCTTAATTCAAGCTGATTTGATCCTAATTAGTTAAAAACACATTATCAAATAACAAAATAAGACACTTATAAGCAGATTTCAATCAAGAATAAACACTTAAATAAGCTGAATCAATCTAACAGCATTAACTCATAACTAACAGTACTAACTAAGGAATTTACACAAATCACTTTTAAACTAACAACTGAGCAAAATAAGCACTAAACATCATTATAAAGCATAAATAAGCAAATATAGGCAACAAATAAGCACTATAAGCAGTTCTACAGTAAATAAAAAAAAGAAGAAAAAGAGAAACTTACAACTCCCTTGCTCAAAACAGGGTTAAACAAAGAGTCTGCAAGCTCTAGCTTGAGCGAGCAGACCCGCGCGCGTCTAGAGTGAGGGGGGGGAGGTCCATAATGCCCATCCAGAACTGGCTTTCTCATCAGGAAAGCTGTGGTATATTTGAGTGTGAAATTTTTTATGACTTTACTTAAATTCTTAGTATTTGAGTTAAGACAAATGACTTATATGATCTTATAAGACTTCAAACATATTAAGTAAAGCTTTTAACAAAGGAAATACAGAGATTCAAGAATTGACTTAAAAATTCCAAATTTGCATTAAGACGAAAATTGAAATTACAAGACTTGAAAGAGTAAAATTTGCATAAAAGTAAGCTAAAATTTAAACTAAGAACTAGATAAAAAAAACTGACGACCCTTTTCTTGGGTTACAATGGCCCTATTTATACTAAAACGAATTAAGGTCTTGGTTTCTTGGTCTTTCTTCTCTTCTTTCTTCTGTGTTTCTTTGTAGAGACAAAAACCAAAGTGTGCTTGTTGTGTGAGGTGATTCTAAAACAAATCCCAGCCTTCAATTTCTTTTGTGCTTCTTTTGAGTCATCTAAGCCATCGAAATCTCTTGGAAATGGTGAGGGATTGCCAACATGGCAATTATAAAGCTGGGGGGAGATAGTGGAGGAGGGGGAAATGTTTTATCTAGGGAGTTGAATGGTTTGCAGGGTAAAAGAAGGTGAAGGGAACCCATGAGTTGTATCTGGGTTTAGTTGGGCGGGAAAAATAGCTTTGGATAAGTTGGCAGTTTTGGCCCCTCAAGTTATACTTCCCCCAATTTCCAATTTCAGCCCTTGTCTTCTTATTCTTGTAATACAACTTGAGGTTTGGCAATTTTAGTCCCTCAAGTTGTATTTTCTTCACTTGGTTGGCTTTTGACTTCGTCTAGGTTGACTTTCTGACTTTGACTGACTTTGGCTTCGATTTGACTTTGTCTTTTCCATTCCGTGCTTGGTTTTGTCTGTTTTTGGCTTTGTTTTTTGTCCTTTTCTTGAATATCCGATTCCTGCACAATACAAATGCAAAACAAACATATATTTGGCAGTTTTTGTCTGTTTTTGGACATTTAAGCTCGTTTTTAATGGAAAAGGTATGTGTAATTAAGCACATACCAGTAACCCTCGACCTTTTAAAAGGCTGCAACATCGGTTGTGAGCCGGCAAGATGCAGCAAACTTTTATCAGTCTCGGATTTTTATTCTTACTATGGGCTTTCTTTAGAAGGCTGTAACATCGGTTGTGAGCCGGCAAGATACAGCAAACTTTTATCAGCCCACAGCTTATATTTATTACATTTTTTCATTTTTCATCATTTTTCATATTATTATTATTATTATTATTATTTTATATAGAGAAGACTTCTTTTTGAATATTTAATTTAAATTTGGGGAACGCAGGGGAGGGAGCTAAAATTTGGAGAGTCGGAGCGAGAGAGCGCGAGAGCCGAGAGAAAGGGGAGGAGTTGAGGAGGATGTAATTAAGTGACATTCCAAAAATAGCACGTATATTAATCTGGTTAGAAGCTTATGGGAGAAAAAGACATAAATTACATACATGAGCTCTTAAGATTTCCAACTAATCCTTGTTTAGCATCCAACTTATAATCAACTTTATCATTTTTTGTTCTTCGTGAATTTTCGCGAACGCTTAGCCTAAATGTTAAGGAACAAGCTAGAGCTCAACACGCTCGATCGGGTCAAAATTTATTCTTATTCTACCTAGCAGGAAATTCAAAATTATGACAAAACACTTATTTTATTTTTGAAAATTTTAAAATGTTTTTCATTTTTTTGAAATTTTGGTGGTAAAAACGGGATTACGCGAAAACAACGGTTGCAGGCATAATCAAATCGATAGACCCCCCCAATACTAGAATTAAACATTGTCCTCAATGTTTTTAGAAGGGTCTCTACGTAAATCCTAAGCCGTTTATGAATTATGCTAAAGATAAACATTAGTCGATTAGATTAGGATATTGGATTTCCCAAATAAAGCTGAGGATTTGAAGCTCTTGTGATCGAAGGACAAAACCATGAGCACGAGAGGCTTCAAAAATCTAGGACAATCCTGGACAATCATAAAAACACAAGCAAACAAGAATGGAAAGAGGCACACCTCTCACAACAAAAAACACTTATTCATTACTACATAATATAACTAAGGATAAGCATGGGGTGCCTCCCACGAAGCGCTTGTTTAGGGTCACTAAGCTTGACCCAATCCCCGAATTCATTTGTCCTTGGGGAAGGTTTGGAGATCCGGGACAACCATTTGAGGTACGTCCCCTCCAAAGTAGTGCTTAATTCTATGACCGTTCACCTTGAAATTTGGCCCGGAGTTTTGAGATAACTCAACGGTGCCATATGGAAAGACTTGGGTAATGGTGAACGGTCCAGACCAACGGGATTTTAACTTGCCCGAGAACATCTTCAATTGAGAGTTAAAGAGGAGGACTTGATCACCGACGTTGAAAACGCGGTTTTTGATCTTTGAGTCATGGATCCTCTTTGTTTTCTCTTTATAGATCAAAGAGTTCTCATAGGCATGATCATGAAGTTCATTTAGTTCATTGAGTTGAACTTTACGGTGATCACCCGCGGTCTCAAGGTCAAAGTTTGCATGCTTCAAGGCCCAGTAGGCTTTGTGCTCGAGCTCGATCGGTAGATGACATGCCTTTCCGTATACGAGCTTGTATGGGGTACACCCGATGGGTGTTTTGTAAGCGGTACAGAAGGCCCAAAGTGCATCATCTAGTTTATCCGACCAAGAGGCACGGTTTTCGCCTACGGTCCTTTCAAGAATTCGTTTCAAGCCACGATTGGATACCTCAACTTGCCCACTTGTTTGTGGGTGATACGCGGTGGAGAGACGATGAGTGACCCCATACTTAGACATTACTTTAGCAAATTTGTCATTACAGAAATGGGTCCCACGATCGCTTATAATAGCTCTCGGTGTACCGAATCGGGCAAAAAGAGATTTCAAAAACTTAACTACAACTCTAGCATCGTTAGTGGGGAGCGCCTTGGCTTCAACCCATTTGGATAGGTAATCGACGGCTACGAGTATGTACTTATTTCCTCTAGATGACGGAAATGGTCCCATAAAGTCTATGCCCCAGACATCAAAGATTTCACACACTTGGATGGAATTTTGTGGCATCTCATCACGTTGTGAAATTTTTCCCTGACGCTGGCATGAGTCACAGTTTTTGACTAACTCATGGGCATCTTTGTAGATTGTGGGCCAATAAAATCCGGAGTCAAAAACCTTTTTGGCGGTGTAGTTGGCACCGTAATGTCCCCCGGTGGGTCCACTATGGCAAGCTGTGAGGATGTCGACAGCTTCTTGGCCTGAAACACATCGCCGGATCACTTGATCCGCACAGGTTTTGAATAGAAAAGGGTCGTCCCAAAAATAGTGTTTGACATCTTTGAAAAATTTGTTTTTCTGTTGAGTTGACATTCCTTTGACAATGAAATTCCCCGCGTGGTAATTTGCATAATCGGCAAACCACGGGGTACTTGGGTCACCACGAGAAGTCACCATATTAAGTGTTTCGAGAGGAAAATTTTCGTTTATTTCCTTTGGATCGAAAACATTTTCATACGGGTTTTCTAATCGGGACAAATGATCGGCTGCGTAGTTCTCAGCTCCCTTCGTATCAATTACTTTAAAATCGAATTCCTGAAGGAGTAGAACCCATCTTAGCAATCTTGCTTTGGCATCTTTCTTAGCAAATAGGTACTTAAGGGCGGAATGGTCCGTATACACTATGCTTTTATTCATGATGAGGTATGACCGGAATTTTTCGAAAGCGTATACCACAGCTAACATTTCTTTTTCCGTTGTGGTGTAGTTCGATTCTGCCTCGGTCATCGTTTTGCTTGCATAATGTATAGGCCTAAAGTGTTTCTCAATTCGTTGCCCCAGAACCGCACCTATGGCATAGTCGCTAGCATCGCACATAAGCTCAAAGGGCTGGTCCCAGTCGGGGGCAATCAGAATTGGAGCTTCGGTTAATTTCTTCTTTAAGGTCTGAAAAGCTTGAATGCATTCCTCTGAGAAAACAAAAGGAGTGTTTTTCTCAAGGAGATGTGTCATGGGTCGAGAAATCTTTGAAAAGTCCTTGATAAATCTACGGTAAAAACCTGCATGTCCGAGAAAACTCCTAATACCCTTGACGGTAGTTGGGTGAGGTAAGAAACCGGCATGACCGAGAAAACTCCGAACACCCTTAACGGTGGTGGGATGAGGTAACTTAGCAATCACATCCACTTTGGCTTTATCGATCTCGATCCCATTTTTGGAAATCTTATGGCCAAGGACAATGCCTTCCTTAACCATAAAATGACTCTTTTCCCAATTTAGACAAAGATTGGTGTCTTTGCACCTTTTGAGCATCTTGTCTACACGAGAGGCAATTTCCGAATGAATTCCCAAAGACCAAAAAGTCGTCCATGAAGACTTCCATCATTTTTTTGATCATATCATGAAAGATAGCCATCATACACCTTTGGAACGTGCCCGGTGCATTGCATAAGCCGAAAGGCATGCGACGGTAGGCGAACGTTCCATAAGACAAACGTGGAATGTTGTCTTTTTCTTGTATCAATGAGGGTCGATGAGAATTTGAGAGTAACCCGAAAAACCATCGAGAAAACAATAGTACTCGTTTCCCGCTAATCTCTCAAGCATTTGGTCCATAAACGGTAATGGAAAGTGGTCTTTACGGGTGGCTTCATTTAACTTTCGATAGTCAATACATACACGCCATCCCGTAACCAATCGAGTAGGACACGCCACCCTGTAACCAATCGAGTCGGGATCAATTCATTTTCATCATTTGCGACAACGGTAAAACCACCCTTTTTCGGTACGCAATGTACGGGGCTTACCCAAGGACTATCCGAGATCGGGTAAATTAATCCGGCATCAAGAAGTTTTTCAACCTCCTTTTTGATGACATCGTGGATCTTTGGATTCACCCGTCTTTGGTGTTGGACCTCTGGTTTGTAGTCATCTTCCATAAGAATCTTGTGAGTACAAAATTCTGGGTTAATACCCTTTATGTCGGAGAGTTTCCAAGCGATGGCTCGCTTGCGTGACTTCAGAACCTTTAAGAGAGCGGCTTTCTCCTCGATACTCAAGTCTTTAGCAATTATGACGGGCAACTTGTCGTCACCCTCCAAAAATGTGTATTCGAGATGAGGAGGTAAGTCCTTGAGTTCGACCTCGGGAGGTTCATCAATTGAAGATTTATCAGTTTTAGCTTCACAAACTTTAAGTTCTTTTCGAATTTCTGGCAAATAATTTCCTTGGTTGGGAGGGGGTGGTGAAGGATCACTATTAAGAATTGCTTCAAGAAGAAGAATATCCCCCTCCGAGTCATAGTAAGAGTCATCAACTTCCGGTGAAGTTGGATCATCTTCAAGAGCGAGGAAAGCATCGGCTTCCTCAAGAAGAAGAAAATCACTATCCCCGAAGGGAGTGAGAGTCGGAGAAGAGGTAGAAACGATCGGGTCATAGTAAGGAGTGGGATTGCCACTCGCGATCAAATCGGAGAAACCGAGAACTTCTTGAGAATACTCCTCACAAGCCATTTCAATGACGTCGATTCGGTTCGCCGTCATATCATCGTAATTAGAGGAGTACCTCGAAGTTTGATCAAGATTGAATGTTACGGCTTCTTTTCCAACACGAAGTGTTAGTTCTCCTTTGTAAACATCAATCAAGGCACGTCCGGTCTTTAAGAAGGATCTCCCGAGAATTAGGGGAACTCGGGGATCGGCATCAAAGTCTACGACTACAAAGTCGGCCAGGAATTGGAACTTTCCTACTTTTATGTAGACATCTTCGGCGATACCGATCAGTTAGGTAATCGAACGGTCTGCAAGTTCAAGAGTCATACAAGTCAGAGTGAGCTCCGGAATTGCTAGGGTTTTCTAATAAATCTTCGGGTGGCAATCCCACCCCAACGTCTGAGCCTCTTACTTCCGAATTATTTTTAGCCAGACCCAACTATCAACTCGTGTGCGTCGCTCGACGACAACTCACACACCACCTCAACTCGATCAGGCATAAAACTCGGAGAGATCTCTCGCTCTACATTGATCTACAACACACACACAATCTCTTGGAGGGGGGTTCATCAAGGAGACACACACACACATTCTGCTTCATCTAGGGGGGGTAACACACACATCTTTTAAAAACATGACACATGTATCTTCAACGCCACTCACGACAACTCTGGCACACACACGACGGGATGAGGGAACCCTGACACAGGACACGAGCAAGAAACACACACAACATTAGGGGGGCGAGAAAAAGAAGGTAATAGAGGAGGCATCACACAATATGTTCATGAGGGGATGGGTGCGGAAAATGATAAGCATCGCTAGCGATGTTAATAAATATTTAAGGCATATAATGAACTAATCATCTCATAAAGGATAAGATAAACAGGGTAACTATATTGAAGATTTGAATAAGATGAATAAAACAAAATATAGACAATGCATATACTCTTTATTTGTGCGAAAATAGGTTATTTATGAAAGTGATTTGGAAAATCACCGAAATCAAGGGATCGTACCCTCGTTTTTGTACATACAAAATCTTGATGGAGGATGATTACAAACCCACGGTTTAAAGTCAAAGACAGGTTAACCTAAAAATTCACGAGGTAATAAAAAAGGAGGTCTTAAAACTTCTTGATGCCGGTATGATTTACCTGATCTCTGACAGCCCATGGGTTAGTCCAGTGCATTGTGTTCTAAAGAAAGGAGGAATAACCGTTGTTGCTAATGAAGAGAATGAATTAATTCTGACACGTTTAGTTACCGGGTGGAGAGTTTGTATTGACTATAGGAAATTAAATGAAGCAACTAGAAAAGATCATTTTCCATTGCCGTTTATGGATCAAATGTTAGAAAGATTAGCCGGAAATAAGTTTTATTGTTTTCCTAGATGTGAGATTTTTCACAGAGGAATTTCCAAATACCAATAGATCCCTTAAGACCGAGAAAACTACTTTTCACATGCCCGTATGGAACTTTTTGCGTACCGTCGCAAGCCTTTTTGGTTATGTGTAATGCTCCCGGAGGTACTTTCCAATGGTGTATGATGGACATAATTCCATGATATGATTCGAAAAAGACTCAGGCATTGTTCATATGAGGATGATTTCTAGTATTTAGGGAAGTTTTGAACTTCGCAGCATCACCTCCAAAGGTTAAAGAACAAGATATGTGCTATCAAAACTGAAAAGCTAGGGCCGTAGAAGCAATTATAATCGAAATTAGTTTTGACCTATAACTTGTAAGAACAGCTACATATGTGTAGAAAATGAATAGTGTTCGGACCTCAAATTTTCGAAGTCGGGAATTGAGGGTCTATCGTGCTAAATGTCGATGTTATCTGTCTAAGCACCCTCACCCGACTTACCTAACACATGGTGTTAGGAGTTTCCTAGTTCAAGCATGATTCTTACCTGACGATTTTATCCAAAACATTTCCAAAATAGCTAGACCCTATGACTCACCCTCATTAAGAAGGAAACACCGTTTGTGTTCTAGGATTGTATTGATCTTCGAGACTCGTAAAAAGAAGCTTACCCAAGCTGCAATCTTAGTTGGTCCCCTAGATAGGAACCTCCTTTCGAACTTATTTGTGATCAAGTGATTCGCTATTGTTTCGAGTTTTAGACAATGAAAGATGAAGCACCTTTCAAGCCTATACCTTATGCACGAAAAGATTCAATGGACCGAAGCTCAAATTCATTAACACAACGACGCGGAGAAACGACAAAAGCTTGTCGTATGTATGCTTTTGAAAATTTCGACCATATCTTGTCTATCTAAAAGGCATAGTGATATACGGATGCACTCGACTTTCAAAGTACTTATGAATAAAACAAGATGCCAAGCCAAGGTTGCTCCGTCTGGGTTCTTCCTCCTACAAGAATTTCAGACATCATCAACCGTCCGTGATAAAAAATGAAGTGAGAAACCTCGCGGCCCGATCAAATTATCTAGTACTTGAGAAATACCCCTCATAAGGACGTGCTTATAAAAGCAAAGACATAAATGAAAACTTTTACCTTTAAGCTACTTAGGTGTAAATATCTAGCTGGAAGTACCCCATGATTTGCTGACTAAGTCAAATTTACCAATGCGGGGGAATTTTAATCAGTCAAAAGGAATGACACTCAACAAAATAGTTATTTCAAGGACTTAAAAATATATTTCTAGGACGATCCCACATCTTTTTCGAACTTGTGCGGATCAAATCATTCCGAAGCGTGTGTGCATGGCCAAGAAGCTATTGATATCCTCAAAGCTTGTCATGAAGGACCCACCGGGGGCCATCATAGTGCCAATCTCACCGCTCGAAAAGTATTTGATACCGTTTTCTTTTGGCAGACCATATATCGAGATGCCCATACTATGATCAAATCTTGTGATACGTGTCAAAGACAAGGCGAAATTTCACAAAGAAATGAGATGCCTTAAAATGCTATTCAAGTTTGTGAAATCTTCAATGTATGGGGTATCGATTTTATGGGACCATTTCCGTCTTCACGTGGGAATAAATACATCCTCATAGCCGTTGACTATCTTTCGAAGTGGGTGGAAGAGAAGGCGCTCCTCACAAATGATGCTCAAGTTGTAGTTAAGTTTTTGAAATCTCTTTTCGCCCAATTCAGAACACCAAGAGCTATTATAAGCGATCGTGGTACCCATTTTTGTAATGATCAATTTGCTAAAGTAATGTCTAAAAAGGGGTCTCATCAACGAGCATGCTTACTGAGCTTATCACCCTCACACGAGCGTTAAGTGGAGTAGCTACTCGAGGATTGAAACGTAATCTAGAAAAAGGACGGTTGGATAAGAAACCGTGCCAACATGGTCCGACAACAGACTAATGACGCTTGTATACTAATTCGTACCGCTTTTAAAACACCGATTGGTTGTACGCCTTATAAGTTAGTGTACGGGAAGTCTTGCCATTTATATAACACCCCGTGTTTTAGGATCATTGACGTCGTCAATAAATCTACTATTTATTTTAGTGTTGTATGCGTTTGCTTTTAAGTTTAAAGTGTTAAGTTAAATCGCGTAAGCTAAAAGCGATTATTCAATTACAACGGCATCAAACAATTAAGCGTTCTACAATCAATCAAGGATTAAATAATTATTTTAAGAATAATTATGGCCTTTGTTCTTTTATTTTTATTGGTTGACTAAAGTGACTACGTTTCGCGATAAAATACGTTTAGGCATACCCGGAACCACCAAAAATTTTCTACGCTTCAACAAATACCCACATTTATACCCAATACTCAAAAATCACAAAAATATATCATACATATCAACCCATGGCCGGATTTGGTGATATATATCCAAGAAATATACATTAAAATCTAATCAACTTGCAATGTACAACCACCATTAATTAAACCATGAGACTTTTTCAAGCAAAACCCATACCTAGACCATAATGACTTCCATGTTTTAATCATCTTGTCTTATGATTCATCCAAGTGGTCTTGGCTAAGTCAAGAGGTACATAAGACTTTAGCTAGAAAGGTAACACATACACATATCATTTTCATAGTGAAAAACATACTCCTTCTCTCTTTCTTTTGCTTGATCCCACGACTCACCCCTAATGTAACACCCCCAAAATGGGTTGCAGCGGAATATGGTGTTGGAGCGAGTCGTTACTTCATAGATCAACCGGCACGAGATTTAGAACGACCCTCTATATGAGTCTTTAAAAAATTAGATACAATTGGATTAAATTGAATTGTATGTTAAAATAGCCCAAGCCTTAAAGTTTATCCATGAAAAGTAAAAGATTTTAGACATAACAAATATTCCCAAAATGTAATGCAGTCCCAAAACTTTATAGTAATGACTCCAAAATGGTGGACCACCAATGTATCCTTGTTACTTCTCGTACCCTTATAAATTGACCTGAAAAAACATGCTTAAAAACGTCAACTAAAGTTGTGAATTCACAGGTTTAGTAAATGAATAAAATAGGACCAAAGATTTCAATGTAAGACATGTAACACATACAATAACTTAAAAGTAATTACGAGTGCACTAAGCTCATGACACCGAAGCCGACATTAATGTATGCTAATTTAATGCCACAAATGTGCCCGTTAGATGTTCAACCCGCCACATCAAATTTGTTTCCGCATGTATACGTTCGTTGTTTCAGTACGGTCGAAACTGATGAGCGCTACTCACCCGAACGGGGATGTCAATCCTAAATAGATCTATTCATAACATTCGCGCTCGCTAACTAGCAATTGACAGTTCATAATAGTGGGCAAATAGTGTGGCTTGCTACTTAGGCCAACTCGTAATATGTTTAAAAGAGTACTTGCGTCCAAATGTAAAATGATGCATGTTTCTCACCCCAAAGTTGTAAAACAATATAATTGTATAAAAGCGGGGCTATGAACTCACCGTAAGTGAATGATTGATTATCTAAATCAAGTAAGTGAATCGTCTCGGCAATTCGAATGCAACCTAATTAATTATAGGCCGTATGAGTATAATGTATTTCATATAATTAAAACATCACATGTCGTATAGTTACACCACCACCTAATGGTTTTTATTAATTCTTTAAAAGTTAAAACAATAACTAACTCGTACTTTGTTAAATGGAAACGTGTGTACTTGTATCCGTAAGAAAATATTATTTTCGTTTACTAATATACTATTTGGAAAATATAGGATTTAATGTTTTTATTGATTACATAATGATATTTCATTATTAGTTTAGTTGTTTTATAAAATAATGTATAAAAGTAAAAATAGTGCGCATGACTTTTAAAACATCATATCTTTATCGTTTCGACTCCGTTTTATACGTTTCTTATGTCCATGTCTTCGTATTAAAATAATTTATCAAAACATCATATTTATAAAGTTTAAACCTCTGATGAACAGTAACTTTTACTGTTCATCACAGTTTATAAAAACTGTTTTTATAGAATTAATTATACGCGACTTGTTTAAATCATAACTCGTTCATTATAATTCCGTTTCTCGAGTTCCTTATATCCTTGGATTAGTATTAAGATAATTTATCAAAATATCATATTTATAAGATTTAAACCCCTGATGAACAGTAATATTTACTGTTCATAACAGTTTGTTTTTATATAATTAATTATATACAACTTGTAAAATACGTAACTTGTCCGTTATAATTGAACGTTGATTTTTAGTTTACGCGATTTAACTATACGATAATAATTAAAAGCGAACGCGTAAAACTCTAAAAATAAATAATGGAATTTATTAAAGTTGTAAATAACCTGAAAATGAGAAATGTTATAGTCTCCACCCGTTAGGAGAGCCTTGTCCCAAGGCTCAAGATGCAACATTTTTCGAGGGTGCGGTTCTTGTGAAGAGGTGCGGGTACTTTTCTCGGAACTGATCTTCGCGTTCCCATGTGAACTCAGGACCTCTCTTGGAGTTCCATCGAACTTTGATGATTGGAATACGACTTCGCCTTAACTTCCTGACTTCACGATCCAAGATTTCCACCGGTTCTTCAACAAAGTGGAGTTTATCATCAATGTGTATTTCATCTAACGGAACTGCCAATGGCTCGTCAGATAAACACTTCTTTAGATTGGATACATGAACGTGCAATTAACCTGCTAACTGTTAAGGGTATTTCTGGTCTAGAAAGCAACGGGATACGCCACTATGTGTGCTTAACACCTTGAAAGGTCCTCTATACCTCGGGTTCAACTTTCCTCGTTTTCCAAAACGTACACCCCTTCCGGGAGAGTTTATAGCCTTTTAACATAACTCTATCACCAAACCTAGAAACTCTAAAGGCTTACGCCACACATCGGCGTAACTCATTTGGCGATCACGACAAGCTTGCATTCTATGCTTAATTTGGACAATCTCATGGTGGTTTATGAACCAGTTCTGGACCGTTGAGCCAACATCTCGACTCGCCCAACACACAGGTGACCGACACTTTCGGCCATAAAGTGCCTCGAATGGGGCAGCTTTAATACTAGCATGGTAACTGTTGTTGTACGAGAATTCGATCAGCGGTAGGTGTCCTTCCCAACCATTCCCAAAGTCTATCACGCAAGCGCGTAACATATCTTCAAGAGTTTGGATGGTCCGTTCACTTTGTCCATCAGTCTCCGGGTGGTATGCCGTACTCATATCCAACCGAGTACCCATAGCCTTCTGAAACGACCTCCAGAAGTTTGATGTAAAACGGGGGTCACGATCGCAGATGATCGAGACTGGTATCCCATGCCTTGTGACCACTTCTTTCAAGTACAATTTTGCTAGTTTATCCATAGGGTCAGTTTCTCTCATCGGTAAAAAGTGTGCAGACTTAGTGAGTCGGTCTACAATTACCCATATGGTGTCGTTTCCGCTTTGTGTTCTTGGGAGTTTGGTGACAAAGTCCATTGTGATATTTTCCCATTTCCATTGAGGAATCGCTGGTTGTACCAATAAGCCAGATGGTTTTTGGTGTTCGGCTTTGACTCTCAAACACGTCAAACACTTACTAACATAGGTGGCAATGTCAGCCTTCATGTTAGGCCACCAATACAGTTGCTTCATGTCTTGGTACATTTTATCAGAACCCGGGTGAACAGAATATTTCGACTTGTGAGACTCATGCATAATCAGAGCCCTTAGGTCACCATAGCACGGCAACCAACTTCGGTTGTTTAGACACAAGGTTCCGTCCGCACGTGGTTCCAATTTCTCCTTCCTGGGCTTTTCTGGGTCCTTCGAATTCTCAATCAACATACCTCCTACGTCTTCAGACTTGAGGTTTTCTGGTTTTCTCGCCTCAATCTGAGCCTCCAAAATCCGCTTGGGTAGGTCCAAACCAATAGTCATAACTAAGGCCCGAACCCGTAATGGCTTTACTCGTTCCTTTCTGCTCAACGCATCGGCCACTACATTTGCTTTTCCTGGGTGATAGCGGATTTCGCAATCATAATCACTAAGCAATTCCAACCAACGGCGCTGTCTCATGTTTAACTCCTTCTGGTCAAGGATGTGTTGTAAACTTTTGTGGTCAGTGAACACTGTACATTTTGTCCCGTACAGATAATGCCTCCAGATCTTTAGAGCGAACACTACTGCGCCTAACTCCAAATCATGAGTGGTGTAATTTTTCTCATGAATCTTTAGTTGTCGTGATGCATAAGCAATCACTTTTTCCCTTTGCATTAGCACTGCGCCTAACCCTTTGATTGAAGCATCACAGTAAGCGATAAAGTCTTCATTTCCTTCGGGTAACGCTAGAATTGGTGCACTACACAACTTCTGCTTTATCAACTGAAAAGCTGCTTCTGCCTTGTCACTCCATTCAAACTTGATTTTCTTTTGAGTCAGCTTGGTCATTGGCTTGGCGATCTTTGAGAATCCTTCAATGAATCTTCGGTAGTAGCCTGCTAGGCCCAAAAATTGACGGATCTCCGTTGCAGACTTAGGAGATTCCCAATCTTTGACAGATTCAATCTTGGCAGGATCCACATGAATACCCTGACTATCGATCACATGACCAAGGAACTGTACCTTAGGGATCCAAAATTCGCACTTAGAGAATTTGGCATACAACTGTTCCTTCTTAAGCAACTCCAGGATTAACTTGAGATGTTCAGCATGTTCTTGCTTGTTCTTTGAGTAAATCAGAATATCGTCAATAAAGACAATTACGAATTTATCCAGGTATGGTTTGCACACCCGATTCATGAGATCCATAAATACAGCAGGTGCATTAGTCAAACCAAACGGCATAACTTGAAACTCATAATGTCCGTATCGAGTTCTGAATGCGGTCTTCGGGATATCTTCTTCACGAACTCTTAGTTGATGATAACCCGACCTCAGGTCGATCTTTGAGTAGATACTCGAACCTTGTAGTTGATCGAACAAATCATCAATCCTGGGAAGCGGATAACGGTTCTTTACCGTCAGTTTATTCAATTCCCGGTAGTCAATACACATCCGGAAAGATCCGTCTTTCTTCTTGACAAACAAGACCGGAGCTCCCCAAGGTGAGGAACTGGGTCTTATAAAGCCTTTGTCGGAAAGTTCTTTTAATTGGTCCGACAACTCCTTCATCTCGGATGGTGCCAGTCGATAAGGTGCCCGTGCTACTGGCGCAGCACCAGGTATCAGATCGATCTGAAATTCCACTTGGCGGGTTGGTGGAATACCCGGCAAGTCCTCGGGGAATACCTCAGGAAAGTCTTGAACTATTGGTACTTCTTCAAGTTGCTTCTCCTTCGACTTGTCTTCCGCCTCTTTCATAGTAACCTGTGCTAGAAAGATAGGACATCCCTCCAGCAAATACTTTTGTGCTTTGGTACACGAGATGATGTTCAATCGGGACTCGTGACCGTTGTTGCTTCCGTCACCATGAAAGATTAAAGTCTTGTCTCCAAAGGGAACACGAACAAGCTTCTCATCACAAACGATTACGGCATGATATTTAGCTAACCAGTCCATACCGATAATGACGTCAAAACTACCCATCTCTACGGGCATCAAGTCGATGTTGAATGGGTGATTTAGAAAGTTTAGAGTGCAACCCCGTATAAGTGTATTAACCCAAATTATTCTACCGTCAGCTAACTCAACATCATAACCATGGTCTAATGTAGTTGGGATGATATCAATCAAAGTACTAAATGCAGTAGATATGAAACTTCTATCGGCACCAGTGTCAAATAGTATTGAAGCATAACGGTTATTTAGGAGGAACGTACCCGTGACAACATTAGAGTTCGGGTTAGTTCCAGCAGAGCCCACAACATAAGCTCTTGCTACAGCATTGCCATTTCCAGCCCGATTCCCTTGATTTCCATTCTTCAGCTTTGGGCAGTCACTCCTGTAGTGACCTTGCAATCCACACTCAAAGCAAGTGATAACTCGGGGATTTGTCCCTTGGGTCCTCTGGTTATTGTTGTTGTTGTTGTTGTTGTTGTTGTAGTTAGCAGTAGGTCGAACTTTACAGTCACGGGCAGAGTGACCAGTCTTTCTGCAGTTAGTGCACTTTAGAGTACATGGCCCATCGTGGTGATAATTGCACTTGGCACATAGAGGTTTTCTGAGGCTTGGATGCCTTAACACTGCCATGAATCATGTCGGGAAGACCCCCGACATACCTTTCCACTTTAGCTGATTCC